>PVIH01013006.1:5289-49261 GCA_004025045.1 Sigmodon hispidus | reverse complement strand
CAAGGAGAAACAATGAAGGAGAATTAATGTTAAAAAGAACTAAAGTATATGTGGTAGTTTCAATGTAATTGACCCAAATAAGCTCATACAGAGTAGGTGTGGGTTTTTTGTTTTGAGTACATATGGCCTTATTGAAGGAGTGTGTTACTGTGGGGGCAGGATTTGAATTCTCATATATGCCCAAGCCATGCCCAGTACCTCAATTTACTTCCTGTTGCTCTCTGATAAAGATGTAGCTAGCACCATGTCTACCTGCACACTACCATGCTCCCACCATAATGATAATGGACTGAACCTCTAAAATTGTGAGTCATCTCAATTAAATTTTTTCCTTATAAGAGTTGCCATGGTCATTTGTGGTCATTGAGTGTCTCTTCGCAGCAAGTGACAGTCTAGAGTCACATGTAGTATTAAAAAAAAGAGTTTACAGAGAGAATTTATACAAAATTAGATATTCAAAATGAAAGGAGGATAGAATGTAAAGACAAGACAATAGGGTTTTTTTTTTAATCTCTACTTTAATTTAAAGTATTAAAAAGACATTTTAACTTATCGACCAAAGCTTAGAAATAGAAAATTTAAGAAACTCTAAAATACTCACTCTTAAGGTTCTAGGTGAAAAATGAGAAGTGATTAGGGTAGAAAATATCTGAACAAATGGTCACCATCTATTTATTAACCTTATTTATTTGGGCTTTCTCTGTGAATGTGCATGTGTGAAGCATCACATGTATGAAAGTCAGTGAACAACATTCAGGAGTCAATTTATTTACTTCTATGATGTGGATCCAGGTCTTGAACTCAGGTCATCAGGTTTCCTGGCAAGTGCCTTTACTCACTAAATCATCTCACTAGTGCTGACTACAGTTTAAATTCTTTTTAATGTTTATATCTTCTAAATGATTGTATAATTATACTACTTTCCTGTTCCTTTTCCTTTTTCATTCTTTCCTAAACCCCCTACATCCACATTCTTCCATGACTCCTTCACTCCTTCCTTCAGTCTTATATTCTTTATTATTGACCTTACACATGTCAGATTGGCTAAGATCAAAAACACAGATGACAGCCTATGCTGGAGAGGATGTGGAGCAAGGGTAACACACCTCCATTGTTGGTGAGAGTGTAAACTTGTTCAGTCACTCTGGAATGCAGTATGGCGGTTTCTCAGAAAACTGGGAATCAATCTCCCCAAAGATCCTGCATTACCACTATTGGGCATATATCCTAAAAACGAACATTCACACCCCAAAAACATTAGCTCAACTATGTTAATAGCAGCATTATTTGCAATGGCAAGAGCCTGGAAACAACCTAGATGCTCCTCAACTGAGGAATGGATTAACAAACTGTGGTATATCTACACAATGTAGTACTACTCAGCAGTAAGAAAAAAATGATATACTAAAATTTGCCAGCAAATGGATGAATTTGGAGAATATCCTACTGAGTGTGGTCTCACAAACCCAGAAAGATAAGCAAGGGATATTCTCACTCATTAGTGGACTTTAAGCAAAAGTATTCTTATTTCATTGAAAGATGATGGGTGAATAAAGTGATTTAAAACACACACACACAAAACAAACAAACAAAACTTCTGGTTTGACTATAGAAGTGTTGCTTAGCAGGAATTTGTGGTGGCCATAGAACATCCATGGGCATTAACTGTGACCTAGTGTGTTCTCCATATCTGTAGCTGAGCCTAAACTGGCTTGAGGTGCCTTATATTTTATGTTTTATATTCTATGTATTTTAGAGAAAAGAGACACAGAGGACAATTATTTTCATTATTTAACATGCCTACATAAGAACAAACTAACTACAACTATTGTTAAATTTGAAGCTGTGTTTATCACATGTCTCCCTTTAAGATATTCTGAATGCTGTATCTTTTTAAAAAAAAATTTCAACACAAATGTGTCTTTTATATAGTAATAGATGTTAGTAAGTAGACAAAAATTATAAATTTATATGTATAACAAAGAATTGTTTATGATTTATTAACATTAAATGTTTGATTTTGCATATCTAAGTTAAAAAATTTATTTATGTATAAATATGTACAAATATATCAATGCAACCTTCTAAGTCCAATTTATTTTGTTTGTGTATTTGTGGTTTCAGGGCTGACCACTGACTCATCCCTGGGAAAGGCTAATTCTTCATATCTCAACACTGATTAGTTTATTGTAGGCTGGGGTGGGACACTGGGATTTTCCATTTCCATCTTAAGATTTACTTATATTGTTATTGTTCTTGTGTATTTATGCAGCCATTTTTAGGATAGACTGTTTATCAGCAGTCTTCCTGATACTCTGGCTCTTATAATTTTCCCTCTGTGGTATGTTCTGAACCATACCTTCAGGAGTTGTGATAAAGATTTGTCCGTCAGGGGTAGACTCCCCACAGTATGTCTCTGAGTTGCATCTTGTATGGTTTCCTGTGATGGCCTCCATTTGCTGTAAAGAAAAGTTTCTTTCATGAGGGGTGATAGTTTAATTTATCTGTCTCAGTGCATTTTTAATGTGATGAAAACAATCAGTACTGAGATACAGAAAACTAAAAAGAGTCTAAATAAACACACGCACACACACACAAACACACACACGAAACAAACATAAATGAATGCAAAAATACTGAACATGTTGGAAAGATTGAAAATTAGAGTGAATATTTTAATAGAAAGAGAAATATAAATAAAAATATTTGACCTTCGTTGACTTATCATTACAAACAATATAGACACCCCCTTGCCCTTCACCCCTCACCCCTTCCATCTACTGCAGGTAGGAAAAGCTGGTTCCCACATTACAAGTGTGAGAGAAATAATCTTGCCCCTCACTGGCTGCAGAACTCAGGAGAGCAGGTTCCTGCAACAGGAAGTGCAAGTGATTGGCTCATTTTCCCCTTCTCTGCTTTTTGCTACCTCTGACCAATGGGAAATCTGGCCCTGAGGTCATGAGAGTGGGAGAACAGCCAGCAGCACTTGGGACAGCTTGACTTGCACCTCACTCAGGAAGTACTATAGAGATAATGCTTTTGGCAGAGGCACAGGTGAGCTGGTCCTGTGGGCATGAGAGCAGAAGTGTCCTGCTCTTCCCTTGTATGCCATGTAGTGGCATGGGTGAGGAAAATATGCCCTGCCTCCACCCCTTGCCACTTGCAGCAGGCAGGATAGCTGGCCTCGAGGGCAGAAGAATAAAAGAGCTGGTCCTGCGCCGCTGCACCAACTGCAGCAATCTGGAGAGTGGATCCTCACCTGGGCAAAATAGTAGAACTGGTCTTGATGGTATGAACGCAGATGAACTGGACTATTTATTACAGGATACCTGGCCCTGCTCCTTATTGTCTACTGCACTGGGTGAGTTAGCTAGAGCAGGTGGTGACTATGAGAGAAACCTGGCAGCAGAGCAACCTAGCCCAGGCCAAGAATCAGGGCTATAATTTAGCCCATATTAACATCTACCTCATCTACCAGCTACTGGAGCATGTGAGAAGCCAGACCTGCAGATCCAAAGCTAAGGATCTCCATGACAGAAGGCAACAAGAGGATATCCAAGAGGAGTCCCAGTGCGGGCCCAATATATCAAGCGTGGCAGAAGCCAGAGGCTTCAAATGAGACCAATGACTCATTGTAATGAACACAAGTAAAGATGTGTGGACCAAAGGGTAGGTATAATGTGTGACTCTCTGGGACACACTACACTTTTTTGCTTAGATTTTGTTGTTGCTCTTGTTTATTATCAAAAAGCTTTCGGGGTGCCAGCTTTATAGGGTCTGAGGAAGGCTCTACAAACCATCAAAGGAATTTACTTATTTAAGGGTATTAGAATAAATCTACTCATACACTGCTTGTTAATTCATCTTTACTGTTCTACATGAACTACATCTCTCTGCTGGTCTCTCTTTGTTCTACCTTGATTCTTCACCATTACCATTCTTTATACACCATTATCACTGCTCTGGCCAAAGCAAGGTTACAAGGCTTGAATTCTTTCAGAGTCACAAAAACATATAAGAGTTTACACCATGCAATGACTGCCAGGCTTTCTTTATGATTCAATGAGGGAGTGACTTGTAAAAGCCTCAGTGAACTCTTAAGGGGAACAGAGTAAAGTTTTAGGTGAGAGATCTAAAATCAATTAGGGAACTCTAAGAAGAGTAGAAGGGAATCCTGTGTAATACTGCATTCCTAAATGTGGCTAGAACAATAAGCTAATTAATAAATTGAGGTAGAAGTAAATACAAAGTCTTAAGGGCAACACAAAACTCCAAGGCCACAGGAGTAAAACTGACCAGACTGGAGGAGCGGGGGAGCTAAAGTGAGACATGAATCTATTGGCAGCAGACTTGGCTAGCAAAGAATTGACATGCTTTTCTTAGAGTTCTTTGTGTTAGTAATCTTGGTAGGCACCTGTCACTCTGACTGTATGTATAACTGTAAAGTTTTAAACTTATAATCTATTTACAAAGGCTTTTAGTCTCATTTGAACTTGCTCTGAGGCAAACATGAGCTAAACGTGTGCAGTTTGCGTTATTTTGAGTAAAAGGAATAGAACAGGCTTTAAGTATCTACAGTCTCATAGGACAATAGATCTGGCGATGAAGCAGGTCCTAGTATGTTTTCTATGTATTAAAATTATACAGCTATATAAAAAGTCATCTTCCTGACCACTCACAGATATATGTGTCTATTACATAATTAGAACATTGCTAAACTGTGAGAATAAATTCCCAGTTCACAACAGATTAAAAAAAACTATTGCTTTATAAGAAATTTACAGCCAAAATAGTTATCCATTTAAAAGACAGTAATTCCAAAATGCATTGTGTGATAGTTTCCTCGAACAAAAGCCATGTTTCTGATGGGTTGGCCTTCTAGATGACAGATGAATCTTTACTGTATAACTCTCTGCCCTGCAGTGGCTCATGGGAATGACTCCTGACAGGTTATTTGTTTGTTTGTTTGAATGGCTGGTTTAGGTTTTGTTTGCTGTTTGGTTGGTTTTACTTTTAAATTTTGTTTTGATCAGGGGCTGGAGGTTGCAAGGACAGAGGCAAAAGCAAGGTGATGAGAAAATGAGTGGGATCAACATATATGATGTAAAATCCACAAATAATCAATAAAGAATTATTTTAAAAATAAGACAAGTGACAATTTAATATGTAGAAAAATATTCCAATGCTAGAATTCTGTTTTATTTTATTTAAAAAGTTTGTTTTACATATTCACCACTGCTCCTCCTCCCTTTTCTTCTCCCAGTTCCTCTCAGTCCTCCCTCAGCCACCCGCAACTCCATCCTTACTCACATCCATTCCCCAAGTAGGACAAGGAGTCACAAGCTGGGTCAGTTCAGTCTGGCGTGTCCAGTAGAAGCAGGACCTAGTCCCTCATCCCAGTATCAAGGCTGGGTTAGGTGTTACTCTGTAAGGAATGGGCTACAAGATGTCAGTACATGCACCGGGAACATACTTTGATCCTACTGCATGAGGCTCCATAAACTGACCATGCCATTTGCCACACTAACTTTGGAGCACTTAGTTCCTTTCCCTAAAGGTTTCCTATCCATTTCATTTTCAATTCAGTGGAATATAGGTTTTTGAAGTATGTCCTAAGGATTATAATTGTTCTAAAGTTTTCAGCTGTGCTGTTGGTCTCTTGTATGAGATTTCTCTATGTTTTTCATATAGGCATCTAGTGCTATAAGTTTTTCTCTTAGCACTGCTTTCATTGTGTCCCGTAAGTTTGGGTGTGTTGTGGATTCATTTTCATTAAATTCTAGGAAGTCTTTAATTTCTTTTTTTACTTTTTCCTTGACCCAGAGGTATTCAATTGAGAGATGTTCATTTTCCATTAATTTGTAGGCTTTATGTAATTTTTTTATTGTTGTTGAACTCTAACTTTAGACTGTGGTGGTCTGATAGAATACAAGGAGTTATTCCCATTTTTTATATCTATTGATATTTGCTTTATAACCAAGTATGTGGCCAATTTTAGAGAAAGTTCCATGGCGTGCTAAGAAATAAATATATTATTTTGTGTTTGTGTGGAAAGTTCTCTCTCTCTCTCTCTCTCTCTCTCTCTATATATATATATATATATATATATATATATGTATATATATACACATACATACATGTATACATATATGTATAAAATATCCATTTGGGTCATAACATCTCTTAGATCTCTTATTTCTCTTTTGCGATTCTGCCTGAGAGATCTATCCATTGGTGACACTTCATTTTGGTGGATTTTTCCTGAGGTGAATAAATACTGTCTGTCCTGATCTCCTTTGTTTGATTTTAGTTTGAAGTCTATGTTGTTAGATATTAGGATGGCAACACCAGATTGCTTCTTGGGTCCATTTGATTGGAAAGACTTTTCTGAACACATTACTATGAACCTGTGTCTGTCTTTTAAGTCGATATATATTTTTTGTATGCAGCAGAAGGATGGGTTCTGTTTTTGTACCCATCATTTTAGTCTGTGTCTTTTTATAGATGAGTTGAGTCTATTAAAATTAAGGGATATTAATAAACAATGATTGTTCTTTCTTTTTTTTTTTTTTGATGGGAGCATGTGTGTTTCCCTTCTTTGGATTTTCCTTCTGTGGGATTATTGATTACTTGTGGTTTTAGGGGTGTATCTGGTTTTCTTAGTTTGGAGTTTACCCTCTAGTGCTCTCTGTAGGGCTGGATTTGTAAATATGTTTTGTTTAAATCTGGTTTTTAAATCTGGTTTTCTTGTGAAATAGCTTGTTTACTTAATTTATGGTGACTGATAGTTTTTCTGGGTATAGTAGTCTGGATTGGCAGTCATGATTTTTTAGTGTCTATGTAACATCTGGTCAGGAACTTCTTGCTTTCATTGTTTTCATTGAATAGTCAGGTGTTATTCTGATGAGTTTGCCTTTATAGGTAACTTGGCCTTTTTTTTTTTTTTGCTACTTTTAGTATTCTTTCTTTATTCTGTAGGTTTAGTGGCTTGCCTATTATGCGGCAAGCAGACATTTTGGGGCGGTCTACTTTATTTAGTGTTCTTCAAGCTTCTTGAATCTTTATAGATATTTTCTTTTTTAGGTTGGGAAAGTTTTCTTCTAATTTTTTAAACATATTTTCTGTGCCTTTGAACTGGCATTCTTTTACTTCTTCAACTCCATTATTTTTAGGTTTGATCTTTTCATTGTGTCCCAGATTTCCAGGACATTTTATTTTATGACTTTTTGGTTTTAGTGGTTTTTTTTTTTTTTTTGACTGGCATATCTATTTCCACTATTGAATCTTCCACTCCAGAGATTCTCTCTTCCATCTCTTGTATTCTGTTGATTATGCTTGCATCTGTAGTTCCATTTTGTTTCTTCAGATTTTCTATGTCCAGCATTGTCTCAGTTTGTGTCTTTTTTATTGCTTCTATTTCAATTTTTAAATCTTGAAATGTTTCCTTTACCAATTTGATTGCTTTTTTGTTTTCTTTTTTCTCTCATAGATTTTATAATCTCTTCCAATTCTTTGTTTGTATTTTTTCTATGTTTTTAAGGAAAATTTTTGTATCCTCTTTTAAAGCTTCTATTACATTCATAAAGTTGTTTTTAAGAATTTTTCTTTCTGCTTCTTATGCATTGCCATACTCAGATCTTGTTGAATCACCAGATTCAGGAGGTGTCATGTAGTTCTTTACCTTGTTATAAGTATTCCTGTATTGGTGTCTGTCCATTGCTTTCCTGGTTCACTGCAGGATTTGTCCAAATCTCAGGAAGTTGATTTTGATGCAATTTGTTTTGGGTATGTCTGTGTCTCAGGAAGCCATTCTTGGTCCAATCTTGATTGGTGGTCCACATGCAGGTAGTATGTTCTATGTTAGAGTGGCCCCTCTTAATCCAATAGGTGCCTATATATTGTGTGTCTCAGGTAGCCACTTTTGACCCAGCAGGTGATGAGAAATTGAGAGTCTCAGGTAGCTGCTTTTGATCCAATAGGAACTAAAGAACTCTCTTTCTCTCTTAGTCTATTGATCTCTTAATATGATGTAAAATAAAGCAAGAGAGAGAGAGAGAGAAAAGAAAGAAAGAAGATGACATTGACCTGAAAAAGTTCTAAAGTTAATCCACCACATTATTGTTATTATGTTCAGATAATCCACAAAAGACATTAATATACTCTGATAGAACTAATGCAAAAGTCTTAAAGAAATAAGAATATCAATATAATATATGAAAATAAAATTCAATAAATATATAAAATTGCTAAGAAAAATGAATTAAAATGATACTGGAAATGAACAACTCATATATCTAATAAAAACCACATTGGAAATATTTCATACCTAGAGGAATATATGCCCATCCAAGTACAGCAGCCAATATAACTTCAAATATATATGGCCAGAACATAAAATGCACAAAAGCATATTATAGTTAAAACATTTACAACACAATTTTTTAAAAGATTTATTCATCTATTATATATACAGTATACTGAAGAGAGTACCAGATGTCATCACAGATGGTTCTGAGCCACCATGTGGTTGCTGGGAGCTGAATTCAGGACCTCTGGAAGAACATTCAGTGCTCCCAAACTCTGAGCCTTCTCTCCAGCCCCAACAAGAAATTTTAAAAGTACAAGGAAAGGTGTGAGAAAGATCAAGACACTTACGAACTCAGGCCAATCAGAATAACATCCAATTATCCAACAGAAAATATAAAGCCAGAAAAATTAAGAAAGGTATATCCCAAGTTCTAAAAGTTTTCATAAAATATATACATATAGGAAGGCAATCTAAATAAAATAGCCAAATAACAGGAGAAACAGAGCACAAGATGAACATCTCATTTCACATCATAAAGCTTCCAGTGCTATCAATAAGTGTTTAGGCAAAGGGATGTAATTGGGGGACCCTCCCTAAAAAAACCCCAGGCTATTGAAAGTCCTTGGCTACTCTCCATTAAATGACAGTAAGGCTGGATTGCTGACACAACTCACTGAATGCAGAGAAATCAAGCTGGTAACTATCTAAAGTCATTGTCCTACTGACAAGTATCCATGAGCAAAAAGATAAATGCCAGCCCAACTAGGAACCCTTTGATCTATAATACTTTCCCATAAGATATGCTAGTAACAAAGCATGTGGGATGAACTAACCAAGATCTGATTTGATTTAAGGCCAATTTCATGAGCTGGAACTCAGACCAATGCTGCTTAGTTTTCCAATAACCAAAGACTAGATAGGCAAGAAACCTAGATGACAAACAAATATTACTGTTCTATTATAAAAAATAACAATAAAATTACTCCTAAGACATTCTACTATACTCATATAGACCCGTGCTTTCTCAGCCTTCATCAGAGATATTTCTTCCTGCAGCAGATGAGAACAAATACTGAGACCCACAACTATACAGACTGCACAGAGTGAGAAACCTTGAGAAAACACTCAGCTGTAAATGTAACGTTTCCATCAAATTCCTCCCATCAGGGCTCAGGTCACACATAAATGTAAGACCCAGAGTAGACAGAGAACACAAGGATACAGGGCCCTCTAGACACAGCAGGACTAAGGCACATAAGAAATCAGAGATTTTGACAGCATTTACGGGGCCTGCTGAGTCTGTACCACACAGAGTTGTAGTGCTGAAAGAAGTGGGCACAAACCTTCAACCAAAGCCCAGAAGCAATCTCAAATTCATAGTTACATGCAAATGAAAAATTAGTTTTTTCCAAAAGATTTTACTGGAAAAACAAACTGCACTTAAAGTTAAGGCAAATGATCAGTAGTAGATGGCCAACACAAAACAAACTCAGTTGCATGTTTGAAGGGTCTTTGTCTCATAATTTTGTAAGGAAGTATGATTTTTTTTCCCCTTGTGAGTCCTTTAAGTCTATATTATGGCTTCTGGTTTGTGCTTTTATAGGCTTCCTTTATGTGCTAACCTATGTGTTTCCATGTCTGTATATATTTCTTGTGCTTTCTCTGTGACTTTTTTTTTCTTCTGCTTGTTTATTTTATTCTATTCTCATTTGTTTCTTCTTGTTTTATCTTATTTTATTTTTATCATTCCTTAGATATCTGGTTTTTTTATAGGAAGTGACAGAAAGGATATGGATCCAGAGGAGAGACAGAGGGGGAGAAACTGGAAGAAACTTGGGGAGGGGAACCATAGTCATAATACATTGTATGAAAAAAATCTGTTTTCCATACAGGAAAAATAAATACACAAAACAGCAAAATAAGTGGTGACAATTTTAAATTTAAGCTCTTAGACATACCAATACTATTAAAATTAAAGAAGAAATAAAGAATGTTCCATAAAAAATTTTTAAAATGTGACCACAAACCAGATCTATTGGATATATAGAAGCCAATACTTCAATTTAAAGAAAAAGAATAAGCAAGAGAACATGGCCCACAGAATCAACTATGTAGGGTTCATGGGAGCTCAAAAAACTAAAGCAGTAGTCACATAGCATGCATGGGTCTGTGCTAGGTCCTCTGTATATGTGCTGTGGTTGTTTAGCTTAGCAATTTTGTGGGGCTTCTAACAGTGGGAGTAGGGGTGTCTGTGACCTTAGGGTTCTTTTTCTTTTCCTGGGTTGCCTTGTCCAGCCTTAATATGACAGTTTGAGGCTAGGATAGTACATCTTGTTATGTTGTGTTTGGCTGATATATCTGGGAAGCCAGCCTCCTCTTTTCTGGAGGGAAATAGAGAAGGAATAGATAGTGGAGAGGAGTGATGGGACAAGTAAGTGCAGAACGTGGAAGCTGCATACCAGATGTACTGTGTGGGAGAGGAATAAATTAAAAAAATGAAACAGAGGGCTTTGAAACTCCATCACCATCCAGAGCAGAGTCAAAGGTGAGCAGATCCCACCTCCTGGGCCACAGTTCAGAGAATTTCTCTTAGGGATGGGCTCACACATAAGGGGCTGATCTAAGACTCGTCTGAGCAAAAGGCTATAGGCCTTGCATGGCAGGGCCCTGTCTCCAGGGTGAACTGCATCATCAGACAAGAACTAAGGGCCTTGGAAACACAGTCCACTGTACAGAGCAGAGTCAAAGACTGAGAAGATCACTTGCTCAGAGCAGACAGGAGATGCAAAAGCCCTTTAGCCACAACTGACTAGGAGCTACTAATTGTGAACAACTGAAGCCATAGGCAGATGATAGTGAAAGAATACATGTAACAATATACAGAACAAGGCAACACCAGAAGAAACTGATGGTTCCACAACAATAAGACCTGAACAGAGCAGTAAAGATGAATCAGAAGAAAACAACACCAAAAACACCTTTATGAAGATTATTAAAGCTTTCAAACAGGATATGAAAAAATTCCCTTAAAGAAATAAAAGAAAATACAGACGAAAAAATGGAAGAGATGAACAAATCCTGGAAAGAAAACCAAGAAAAATTAAACCAAAAAATGAAAGAAACATTTCAGGAAATAAAAAGTAAAATAGAAGCAATAAAAAAGGGACAAAATGAAGCAAAAGCAGAAATATAAATTCTGAAGAAAAGAGCTGAAACTACAGACACAAGCATAACCAACAGAATCCAAGAGATGGAAGAGAGAATCTCTGGAGTGGAAGACTAAATAGTGGTAATAGAAAAATCAGTCAAAGAAAACACAAAAACCAAAAAATCCATAGCACAAAACATTCAGGAAATTTAGAACATCATGAAAAGACCTAACCTGAGAATAATAGGAGTAGAAGGAGAAAAATTCCAGCTCAAAGGCACAGATAATGTATTCAATGAAATCATAGAAGAAAACTTTCCAAACTTAAAGAAGTAGATGCCTATAAAGATACAAGAAGCTTACAGAACACCAAATAGATATGACCCCCCAAAAAGGACACTCACCACATAGTAATCAAGCCACAAAACATACAGAACAAAGAAAAATGTTAAGAGATGCAAAAGAAAAGGACCAACTTACTATAAAGGACGAGCCATCAAAATAACTTCTGACTATTCAATGGAAACACTGAAAGCAAGAAGGTCTTGGGCAGAAGTAATACAGATACTGAAAGAACAAGGCTCCCAACCTAAATTACTGTACCCAGCAAAACTATCAATCACCATAGATGGAGTAAACAAGATATTTCATGACAAAGTCAGACTAAAACATTACCTATCTACAAATCCAGCCCTCCAGAGAGCATTGGAGGGAAAACTCCAACCTAAGGATCCAAGATATACCCTTGAAACCACAAACATTCAATAACCCCACAGAAGAAAAAACCAGAGAAAGGAAATACATACAACCCACCAACAAAAATAACAGAAAATATCTATCAGTGATCACTAATATCCCTTAATATCAATGGACTCAATTCACCTATAATAAGACACATACTAACAAGATGGATACAAAATCAGGAGCCTTCCTTCTGCTGAATACAAGGAACACATCTCAACCTTAAAGACAAACACAGGCTCAGAGTAAAGAGCTGGGAAAAGATTTTCCAAGCAAATGGCCCTAAGTAACAAGCTGGGGTTGCCATCCTAATATCTAACAAAGAAGATTTCAAACAAAAATTAATAGAGACCAGGATGTACATTACTTATTCATCTCAAGAAAAATTGGTCAAGATGAGATTTCAATCCTGAATATTTATGTTCCTAATATAAGGGCACCTATCTATGTAAAAGAAACAATACTAAAGCTCAAGTCCCACGTGAACTCTCACACCCTAACAGTGGGAGACTTCAATACCCCACTTTCACCCTTGGTTAGGTCAACCAGACAGAGACTCAACAGAGAAATACAGAGTCTAGCAGAGGTTATGATGCAGATGGATTTAATAGATATTTACAGAAGCTTTCACCAAAATGCAAAGGAATATACATAATTCTCAGAACCACATGGAACTTTCTCTAAAATTGATCACATGAAGCAAATATCAATAGATACAAAAAAGTGGAAATAGTCCCTTGTGTCATATCAGGCAATGATGACCTAAAGTTAGAGTTCAACAACATCAATAATCACAGAAAGCCTACCATCTCATGGAAACTAAACATCACTCAACTGAACCACCTCTGGGCCAAGGAAGAAATTAAGAAAGAAATCAAAGACTTCCTAGAATTTAACAGAAATGAATCCACAACATATCCAAACTTTTGAGATACAATAAAGGCAATCTTGAGAGGAAAATTCATAGCACTAGATGACTATATAAAAAACCTAGAGAAATCCCACACTAGAGAACTATCAGCACAGCCTTAGAGCAATTAGAAGCAAACTCACTTAGAAGGAAAGTAGACAGCAGGAAATAATCAAACTTAGAGCTGAAATCAATACAATTGAAACAAAAAGAACAATACAAAGAATCAATGAATCTAAGAGTTGGTTCTTTGAGAAAGTCAACAAGATAGATAAACCCTTTTCCAAACTAACAAAAAAGCAGAGAGAAAGTATCCAAATCAACAAAAAAGGGGACATAAAAGCAGACCCCCATGAAATCCAAAGAATTATCAGGTCATACTTTGAAAATCTATATTCCACAAAAATGGAAAACCTAGAAGAAATAGACAGCCTTTTGGACAGGTACCATTTACCAAAATTAAATCAAGATAAAATTAAATACCTAAACAGACCTGTATGTAATTGTGATGGAATGTTCCCTGTATGCTGTAAATAAAGGACTGTTTTGGCCTATGCACAGCACCAAAGAATTGGGTGGAGAATCAGAGGACAGACAGGTAGAAGGAGGGTGCAGTTAGTCAGTCTCCATCCGACCCCGGAAGAAGAATCATGTAAGGAATCCAGGTGAGCTGCAGGCTGGGACATGGGGCAGACAGATTACTAGAAATGGGTTGATTTAAGATGACAGAACTAGCTAGTAACATGCTTGAGACATGGGTCAAACAGTATGAAGTTAATATAAGTGTCTGATTCATTTCTTTGGGGGACAAAAGTCACTGCAGGTCAGGTTCCAAAAATATGGCCCAAATGGGCCCAGAAACCTTTTACAACATATAACCCTAAAGGAAAAGTAAAAAAGGTTAGGTCCAGATGGTTTTAGTGCAGAATTCTATCAGACATTCAAAGATGAGCTATTACCAATACTTCTCAAACTGTTTCACACAGGAGAAATGGAAGGAATATTACCAAACTCTTTTCATGATGCCACAATTACTATAATACTCAAGCTACTCAAAGATGCAACAAAGAAGAAGAATTACAGACCAATTACCTTCATAAATATTGATGCTAAAATTCTCAACAAAATTCTTGCAAACCATATACAACAACATATTGAAAACACTACTATCATGACCTAGTATGCTTTATCCCAGAAATGCAGGCATGGTTCAACATATGAAAAACTGAAAATGTCATCCATCATATAAATAAAGTGAAGGAAAAAAACCACACAATCTTATCCTTAGATGCTGAAAAAGCCTTTGACAAAATCTAACACTTCTTTATGATGAAAGTCTTGGAGAGATCAGGAATACAGGAAAAATATCTAAATATAATAAAAGGCGATTTACAAGAAGCCAACAGCCACAATCAAACTTAATGGAGAAAATATCAAAGCAATCCCACTAAAATCAGGAACTAAACAAGGTTGTCCCTTTTCCTCTTATCTATTCAATATAATTTTCAAAGTTTTAGCTAAAGCAACAAGAGAATGAATGGAGATTAAGGAGATACAAATAAGAAAAAAAGAAGTGAAACTATCTTAATTTGCAGATATATGATTATATGCATCCTGAGCAAGGTCTCACAAACTCAGAAGGATAAACAGGGGATGTACTCACTCATTGGTGTACTTTAAACAAAAAGCAAAGTCATTATCAAGCTGCAAACCACAACCACTGAGCAGCTTGAGATCTGAAAAACTTTGGACTGGAACCTTGGAGCCCATCACTTCCAGAGAAACACCTGACTCAGTCTTGATTTGTGGGGGAGGAAAGCAGATTTGCCTGGAGTAGATGTTGAACTAAGCCACCTTGGGATCTTGGGACCTCCTGCCTTTGCTGGGGAGGAGATAGACTGATGGAGAAAAGAGTGAGTGACTGGGTGGGGCGAAAGCTTGAAGGGAGGCTGAACAAGGGAATACATGGCTAAAAAAATATGACTTTTTCGGGGGCTGGAGAGATGGCTCAGAGGTTAGGAGCACTGACTGTTCTTCCAGAGGACCTGAGTTCAATTCCCAGCACCCACATGGCAGCTAACAACTGTCTATAATTCCAAGATCTGGCACCCTTACACAGTTATACATGCAGGCAAAAACACCAATTCACATAAAATAAAAATATTTAAAAAAATATGACTTTTTCATAATATAAATAAATAAATAAAGCAAATCTAAGAATTCATGGGAAATAATTCCAGGAAAATTAAACAAAACAGATATAAGTGTAATCAATGCAATGGCATAAATTAACACTAATTCTTTAATAACCTCAATAGTATCATTTTCAATTCTCCAATTAAAAAGTACAGAAAACTTACTGAATTAAACTGTAGAATCTTTCTTCTTTTTTCTTTCTCTAAGGTACACACTTTACTATCAACAAAAGTCTCTACCTGGGTAAAGGATAGAGAAGTATATTTTAAGAACAAAGAAACAAGCAAACATAGATATTCTTATATTTAACAAAATGTAATTATAACTAAATTATCCAGAAGAAATAAGAATAATAACTTTATACTTGCTAAAATATTCACCAAGAATATATTACAAAATCTACCAAAAATATTTTTGCAGTTCTCAGCTTAGATTCATGAAACACAAGGGTAGCCAAACATACTGTTAGAACTAAAACCTCAGATTGACTCGAAAGTCATGAGAGTGGATGACATAAATACACCACTCTCATCAAGATAGGAACAAGTGAGCAAGAGCTAAACAAGGAAACACTGAAGTGAAATGACATCAAAGTCTCACCTAACAAGTATTTACAGAACATTCTACACAAACACTCTAGAACTGTTTCTCCTCAGGAATCCATGGTACTTCCTTCAAACACATATTATGATTTAAATATTTTTAACAAATATTAAAATTAACTGAATAATATCCTATGTATCTGAGCACTATAAAAAATTACAAATTAAGAACAAATGAAACTACAGAAATTGAACTAATAGAGACTTCACAACACATGAATGATTGACGATTGGATCAGTGAAGAAATTTAAAAATTGAAACCTAGAACTGAACAAAATAAAAACTATTAAAATCTATGAGATACAACAAAGTCATTCTGAAGACAAATATTTATAGTGCTAAGTGCCTACATAAAAATATAAATAAATATAGACATATAATAAATAGTAAGCAAACAAACAAATGAGATTTCCAATAGAGCCTACCAAACTCTGAAACAGTAGATGGGAAGAAATAGTCAAAATAAGGCTATAATTAATTAAATACAAAGAATCAGTGAAATAAAGAGTTGAAGTTTTATAAATGAGATGAAATAAATTAGCCAAACTAATCAAAAAATGTGCAAATGAGATTTCGGCCCCAATTACAGGTCAGCAGGGAGGAATCTGAGGGCTGGTATCTCACATTAATGCCCCAGTTTGTCAGATCTTGCAATCAAGAGGATCCACTCTATCTCACAAACTCCCCTATCACCCTACAACTTCAGCAGCTTCCTGAGACACAGAACTGGCCAACTTCTATGGGACCAAGAGAAACTCTTTAGAAACACAGAATATACCAACTCTAATTGGACCAAAAGCTCAGATTGACCCAAGAGAGACTCCCTGAGGCACAGACAAACTCAGCATCAATTTGAAGAAGAGATGGGTGGATGCCAGTGCAAGAATACATATAAAAACATAAAGAACAGTATGATACCACTAGAATCTAGTGGTTCTACAACAGTAAGACTTGAACATTCTAATATAGAAAAGGCAAAATGAAACAATTTTAAAAATAGCTTCATAAAGTTTATAGAATCTTTTAAAGGGGAAATTAAAAACTTCATTGAAGAAAGAGGAAAATATAAAAAAGTAGAAGAAATTCATTTAAAAGCCAAGAAAACAAAACAACAGTAATCAAACAGGTCAAGGAATCAGAGAAGATTTAAAAATTAAAATAGAAGCAACAAAGAAGACACAAACCAAGAAAATGCTGAAAATGCAAGGACTGAGTATTGAATTAGGAACTACAGAAACAAGCATAACCAACAGAATTCAAGAGATGGAAGAGAAAATCTCTGGCATGGAGGATTCAATAGTGAAAATAGATAACTCAATCAAAGGAAATAGTTAAGCCAAAAAGTCATAATATAAAACAGTCAGAAAATATGGTACACCATGAAAAGACCAAATCTAAGAATAATAAAAATAAGAGAAGAATACCAGCTAAGCAACAAAAATACATTCAACAAAACAATAGAAAAAAAAACTTTATCAGTCTAAAGAAAGAAATGCTTATAAAGACACAAGAGGCTTGCAGAACACCAAATAAACTAGACCCCCCAAGAAAGTCCTCTCACCACATAATAATCAAGCCACTAAACCTACAGAATAAGGAAAGAATTGTAAAAGCTGCAAAGAAAAAAAGCCAAAGAAAAGAGTAACCCATCAGAATAACATCCGTCTTCTCAATGGAAATTATGAAAACCAGAAGGTTCTGAACAGATGTGATACAGACACTAAGAGACCACAGATACCAGCCAGGACTACTATATTCAGCAAAACACTTAATCACCACAGTTGGAGTAAAAAAGCTATTCCATGACAAAACCAGATTTAAACAATACCTATTCAAAAATCTAGCCTTATAGAAAGCATTAGAAGGAAAACTCCAACCTGAGGAAGTTAGGTATACCCATAAAACCACAAGCAATAAATAATCCCATAGAAGGAAACCACAAAGAAGGGAAAGACACCCCCACACACACACACACACACATACAACCATAAAAAATAACAGAAATTAACAATCACTGGTGATTTATATCACTTAATGTCAGTAGACTCTACTCACTAATAAAACAACAAAAGCTAATAGAATGGATACAAAAACAAGATCTATCTACTGCATATAAGAAACCATCTCTACTTAAAGACAGACACTATCTTAGAGTAAAACATTGAAAAAAGACTTTTCAGTCAAATGGACTTAAAAAAATCTGGTGTAGCTATCCTATCTAACACTGAGAACAGCCTATGCTGGGGAGATTGTGGAGCAAGGGGAACACTCCTCCATTGTTGTTGAGAGTGTAAACTTATGTAAAACTTTCCACCCACTTTGGAAAGAGTATGGCAGTTCCTCAGAAAACTGGAAATCAATCTCCCCAAAGATCCAGCAATAAAACTATTGGGTATATACCAAAAGGATTCACATTCATAACTCAAAGGCATTAGCTCAACTATGTTCATAATAGCATTATTCATAATAGCAAGAACCTGGAAATAACCTAGATGCCCCTCAACTGAAGAATGGATTAAAATATTGTACATGTACACAATGGAGTACTACTCAGCAGAAAAAAATGTCACCCTAAACTTTGCAGACAAACCGATGGATTTAGAGAATATTCTCCTGAGAGAGATAGCACAAGCCCAGAAACATAGGTATGAGATGTACTCACTCATAAGTGGACTTTAGACAAAAAGCAAAGTATACCCAAGTTGCAAACCACAACCCCTGAACAGCTTGGGGTCATAAGGAACTTATGAGAGATTACCAGGGATTCCCCTAGGAAGAGAAAACTGAGAAGATTTCCTTAGCAAATTGGGATCATAATGGATTGCAAGCAAGAAGAGGTATGAACAAATCATGAGAAAAGGAGATGGATGAGTCAGAGGAGCAACAAAAGGGGAGGAAAAAAGAGATGGAGATCTTAATAGAGAAAGCCAATGTGGAGTTGAAAAGAGACCAGGTGCTAGGGAAACCTCCAAAAACTCACAGGATGTCCACGTCTAAGTTTCCAACCAAGAGTGGAGGGGGTGCCTAAATGAAACTTCCCTATAATTAAATCAATAACCACCCTAAGTATTATCACAGAAGCCACATCCAACAATGAATAGATGTGGAAACAGCGATCCATGGCTGAGACCTGCACCGAATCCTGTTCAGCTGAGAGCAGTTGAGAAGAGTTTGTATGCCTGCAAGGGGATAGGGATTATGAGGACAAGTCCACAGAGACGGCTGACTGGAGCTCTAGAGAGCTGAATCAAGATCAGCCAGTGGAAAACCATCGGGAAAATGAGCTAGGCCCTCTAAGGGTAGGCAACTGTCAATTGGCATGGGCAGTATATGGAGCCTTGAGAGATGGGATCAGACTGTGTTTCTGTGAATGGGCTGGCATCTTGGAGCCCATTCCCTGCAGAGGAACACCCAACCTAGTCTTGATATTGAGATGAGGAAATCGGACCTGCCTAGAGTGGATTGCCAAGCTGAGCTGACCCACCTTTGGACTTCTTGTGTTTTGTGGGGGAGGGGACTGAGAGATGGGGAAGGAGGAGGCTGAAGGCTGACTGGGAGGGATTGGGAGGAGGGAAGAGAGGGGGAACAAGGGGACACAAGGGAAAATTTTTTATAAATAATAAATAAATAAATAAATAAATAAATACAAAAGCAAAAACAATTGGAGCCACAAAAGGAGTAAGCAGGGGTACGTGAAAGGCTACACTCAGGTTACACTGCAGACAAAGGCCTTGAAGGAAGCTCTTGGCTCAGGGCAGTCTGTGTACATCTCACATACAGGATCTGACTCCATTCAGAAGGAGAGCAGCACAGTGAGCTGCTCAAAGCTGAAGGGAACTCTCCAACAATCAGGAAAAGTTGATGTAATTCAGATTTGTAATAGCCAGCATTCTTTACAGTCTTTTCTTGCTGTCATAGCTTGAGACACAAATAAACTCAGATAGACTTGAAGAAAAAAGAAAGAAGGAAGGAGGGAAGGAAGGAAGGAAGGAAGAATATCCTGAGGGAGGTAACACAGAGAAAGATAAACATGATATGTACTCACTCATAAGTGGATTTTAGATGTAAAATAAAGGATAACCAGGCTACAATCCACATCCCTTGAACAGCTAGGAAACATGTAGGAACCTGAGAGAGACACACATAGATCCCCCTCAGAAGGAGAAATAGGTAAGATCTACAGAGTAAATTTAGACCATGGGAGGAAGGGGCAAGAGGTGGTGGGAGGGACAGAGAGGAAGAACAACAAAATAGCTATCTTGATAGAGGGAGCCATTGTTGGATTAGAGAGAAACCTAGTGCTGGGGAGATACCCAAGAACCCACAAAGATGACCAGATAAGACTCTGAGCAATGAGAGGGTGCCTAAACTGGCCTTCTTCTATAATCAAATTGATAACCATCCTAATTTTCATTATAGAACCTTGATCCAGCAACTGATGGAAGCAGATGCAGCGATCCACACCTAAGCACTAGATTGAGTTCCCAGTCCAGTCCAGGGAGATAGGATTTATTATATGAGCAAAGGGGTCAAGATCATAATGAGGAAACGTACAGAGAGTTGATGTGAGCTATTGATAACTCATTGACTCTTAAATTGACATGTAGGGAACCTCCATGGGAGTGAACTAGGTACTTTGTGGATAAATGTCAAATAGCATGGGCAGGGGCTCTAGTGGTAGGACCCAAATTTAAATCTAGTGCCTAAACTGGCTTCTTGGAGTCCATTTCCTACAGAGGAACACCTTGCTCAGCCTCAATACTTGGGGTGGGGGAGGGCTTGGTCTTAACCTCAACTGGATATGTCTGACTTCATTGACTCACCCTAGGAGTCCTTATCCTCTCTGAGGAATAGATGAGGGGAATAGGGTTGGGAAACCTGGGGGAGGACTGAGAAGCAGAGAGGGAGGAGGAACAATGGTATGTTTAAAAAAACTTTTAAATAAGAATATAAAGCTAAAAAGATATAAAAATGAAAAGAGAGAGAGGAATTTTAACAAATACCAATCTAATACTGAAAACTGTAAGAACATACTTTAAAAAGCACTATTCTACTAACTTCAAAATCTAAGAAATGAGTTGATTTCTATGTGTAAATAACACACTAAAATTAAGCCAAGACAAAATAAATAATTTAAATAAATTCATAACCATCACTGGGACTCAGTAATTTAAAAGAAAAGTCTTTTAACTTAAAAAACATCCCAGGAGAAGATAGATTCATGGGCATAGTTCTATTAGAACTTCCAAGAGCTAATACTGATATGACTTAAATTATTTCATGTAATAAAAAACAATTAAGGTTTTTTTAACTATTTTATGAAGTCAGTTTTATACTGATATCAAAATCAAATAAAGACAGAACAACAACAAGAAGAAATAATTAGAAATCAGATTCCCTGGTGAACATAAATGCTAATACTGTCAATAAGATGACATCAGATAGAATTCAAGAGCACTTCAAAAAAATCACTTATCATAGCTAAGTTTGCTTTATTCCAGAAATGCAAAGAGGGCTCACACATTTAAATCAATAAATATTATTTATTTATCCATTTGCCTCTGCCCAAATCTCACATCACTTCTTCATAAATGTAATGAAAATTATATGATGAGCACACCTCATCATAATAAATTTCTGTCCAACAAACCTATATTGAACATTATAAAATATGGGGAAACTCTAAATGTTTCCATGGATATTAATCAAGACAAAGTAACCCATATTTTCACTCTGATTTAGGACAGTAGTTGAAGTCTTAGCTAGACAGAAAAGAAGATGTATAAAAAAATGGAAAAGAAGTAAGAGTATTTCTTCCTGCAAATAATAAATTAGTGTCAAATACAAAATTAGCACACTAAAATATGTAGCTTTCCAAAGCATTCATTACAAACATAGTGACAAAAACGTCATAGACATCTTCCCATCCACAAGAGCCACAGAATGTGAAATATTAAGGAATAAATCAAATCAACCTATATATTCATCAGTTGAGAAATGGATAATGAGATACATACACACAATGGGATATACTCAGATTATTAAAATTATAATATTTATATGTAAATATGTAGAACTGGAAAATTTATACTGACCGAGAGTACTCAGGAACCAAAAAATGATACAGTGATAAAAGCTGCATGTTCTCTCTCAGATAAGTATCTAAACTTTAATTCTCTGTCCTCTTTTGCTCTGACTCTTTTGCTCATTTACTTCCTCCCTCTCTCTTTCTCACTAATACCTGTGTGTGTGTGTTTGTGTGTGTGTGTGTGTGTTTAACATTGTAGTGGAAGGTATTACAATACAAATGGACATTGGTGGGAGGAGCACACATGTATATCAGGTTGGGGAGACCAGAGCATAAGTGACATAAAGCGGAGAGTAGAAATACTGAGGTCTGATGTATTCATACAGGTAGTGGGTTAATGAGGGTCGATAAATGGGAGTGTGTAGAGGCTTAAATAAAAGTGTATATGACCCTATTGCTGAAGAGCCATATACTTTGGTTTCAAGACACAGCAGAAATAATCCTGAACTCATCAGGAAACTCTCTGCCTCTGCCTACTAGCCATCATAGAGATGGAAAATGATTATATAGAGCACTGGAAGAGGAAAGAAAGAATGTCACTGGTCTTATGCAGCACTGGCCCTGACTTGTGTGGGAAGACACATCCACCGTTGCAATAGTGGAAAAAACCATTGCTATGGTAACCAACTTTCCTACTAATTAAATTTGAGACCTAATCCATGGGAGGAAATACATAAATGTTGCCACAAATATGGTGAAACTCAATGACTAGGAAAATCATGGCCCTAGAGAAAACTCTGTTGTTTCATAAATTTTTATATTGTCCAGATTCTAAGTACTTATGTTTATATTCATAGATTTGCATTGCTTCTAATCTTTGTCAGAGAAATTTCTTATTATACTATGTAATTATGGTTAATGTAAATGCAATACTATTTAATGTGCTGAAAATGTGTGGCTGTGAGTACTCAGGTAGGACATCTATCTAATGCTTAGGGAGAAGGTCATGAAGGAAGAGTTGTAAAGAATGTAAGAGCCAAAAAATGTGGAGAAATACTGTGAAATTCTGCCCTCTGGACATGATGTGCTTGTTCCACACATAAATTCACAACATCCATGATTACTTACACAAAAGCTGCCCAAAATAAATCTAGTTAATATTGCACAATGGACTTGGGAAGAGCTCACAAGGCCCAATCCTAATGGAGGCTCTATTGACAGTTGATGGCCTTAGGAGAGGGAAATCACCTTGTATACACTTACGGAATCTTTGAAGAGAAAGAAGTGTGGACCTTTTCTGAACAATGTTCTTCAATCTGATGTAATTCATAGTCATTTAAGCCTTAAAATCAACTTTTATACTCTTATAATGAGCAAATAGGAAGCTTTGGCTGTGTTTCAACTTTATCTGTACTGTGTTGTGGACCTTGAATATAATAGAAACACAACACAGATATGTAGTTTAGGATTTTATTCTGTAGTGTCTACCTGGTGTGTACATGATTGTTTTATTCTTGTTACCTAGTTTTTATACTTGCTTCAGAAAATAGACTTATTCTAGTCATATTCACTTCATCATGCTCCAAAGCATTTTCCTAACTACTCATGATTGTTATCAACAATATCAACAATCTAATCTCACGATAAAAGTTGAGTATATAAAAGCAATGAGTCTAAATTGATTTAGCACATAAGTTTTGTATAAAGTATTATAAACTCAAATCCTATATCGGTCTATTTTATTTCTTTTTTTTTTCCTTCTTTATTTTGTATTTATCAAAAAACAGTAAAAAGAATTTAAAAATGCCGAAGAGTTAACAATAACTATACAGAGGATAATAATCATAAGCATGGCTTATCAAGGGTGGAAATGCAAATAAGATTACTACACAAATATTTTCTTTGTGTTCAGCTTTCCCTCTGAATTTTTTTTTCCATCCCTGTATATCCTTATTGAAAGTCTCTTCCCCCTCCCACTAAAACTTGAAAATATAACAGATTTTGAGCCTTGGTTTCTTCATTGGAAAATTCATATAATGATATTCTAAACTCAATGTTTCTGAAGAGAATTAAAATAACTAATGTGGTAAAAACTGAATTTCTAAATTATGTGTGTCCACCTCAAACTTCTGTGAAACAAATAAAAATCAGAAACTTAGTCAAATTGTTGACACTTTAATTTCATTTCAAGTGTGATCATGTCCCTGTATCCTGCTGCCAGAAAGAATTTTTTAGTAATGAGGTGAATTATCTTTAAGGTGTTCAACAAACTAAATACTTGTTTGGCATTTTCTCTTTTCCTATTGAGGAAGCAAACAATTACCTCTCCGGGTAATTATAGAGATAGAGAATGTGGAGAGGACATCAATTATATTAATGTTCTCTCTACATTCTTTTTTAAAACAAATACTGGGATGAAGTGAAAAATAATTAGCTTAGAAACAACAGAGACTTTATAACTTTTTTCATTTTTAATCTACATATAGTATGTATTGTCACATATATATGTTACGAGTCACCCTCCTGATAAAGCCTTTATAACAATCTTATGTTGATACTCACCTGTATTTTAACTTTCTCTAAACCAAGTTTATTTTCCTCTCATGTCTATGATCCTATACTTAAGCCTTTCATCCATCACATACCTCCCAGAAGTAACTGGAGCACACGTTCGCATCTTGGGGGTTATCACACACTTTTGTTGTGCAACCTGCAGGTAGCTGAAGTAAAATCTTCCTTACTAAAGATCCTGCCATTCCTTACAAGGAAAGAGATGTCTGTTAATTCACTGATAATGCAACTACATGACTTCTAATATCCAATGATCACTCAAAATTCACACAATCAGAAAAAAAGTATTTACTCATTGATTATCTAATTTAAAGTTCCTGAGATTTAAGGAAGTAAATACCTTTTACTTTTAAACATGATTTTAAAGGTTCAATTTATAAAATTTTGTAAAATTAAAATATACTCACCTTCTAACTAAACTTTGACTTAAGTTAGACACATCACTTTTAGATACTCAACTACTTGAACTACAGATAAGAAAGAATAAACTGGCACTGCTTTCTATCATTGCTTTACCATGACCTCAAATAAGTAGGATCTCATGTTTTACTTTTCCTCACTTAAAATACCCCTTTCCAACAGTCATCATAACCTTTTATGTAGACTCTCCATCTTGAATCTTTGGCTCTTTACTAATTTTTTCTGTGATTATTTAATTATGTGTTCACTTCTTTCATCAAAAATTACATTAAAATATATCTGACACATGTTTAGTCTTAGCCATCTGCTGTGTGTTTTTACCCCTTCAGAACCCAGGGTTTTTTGTTTGTTTGTTTTTTAATAGTTCTTAAAATCATTTCTTTGGCCCCTGGTTGTTAAATCTATTACATATTATAAGCCATTTTACCAAGATAATTTATCAATAAAGTACAGTTTTCTTCATCATTCCTATATAATTTGGTACTGGTTTTCTCTCTCATATTAGGCCTAAGTGTCTGCATCTCCTTGGTTCCCACTCTTTGTCAACAGAAATTTCTCTTCACAAAGGCCACTTCTTCCTTTCACTACGTGTTACCAGTACTTGAGAATCTGTCTCTGTCCAATTCTTTTTTTTTTTTACTTTTTTATCATATATTTATTTATCAACATCTATTACTATATAAAAGATATATTTGCATTAAAATTTCTTTTAAAAGATACAGCATTGAGGATATCTTAAAAGGAGAAACTTGATAAACACAGTTTCAACTTTAACAATAGTTGTAGTTAGTTTGTTCTTATGTAGGCATATTAAATTATGAAAATAACTGTCCTCTATCCTCTTTTCTCCAAAATGCATAGAACATAAAAAATAAAATCTAAGGTACCTCAAGTGAGGTTAGGCTCAGCTACAGATGAAGAAAGCACAGTAGGTCACAGCTAATGCCCACAGGTGCATTATGGCCATCACAAATTCCTGCTAAGCAACCCTTCTACTCCTTCAACAGTCAAACCAGAAGTTTTTTGGGGGGTGGGGTGGGTATTTTTTTTTGCATGTGTGTGTGTTTTAAATCACTTTATTCACCCATCATCTTTCAATGAAGTAAGAATGCTTTTGCTTAAAGTCCATTAATGAGTGAGTTCATCTCCTGTTTATCTTTCTGGGTTTGTAAGACCTTACTCAGGAGGATATTCTCCAAATCCATCCATTTGCCTGCAAATTTTAGTGTATCATTTTTTCTTACTGCTGAGTAGTACTCCATTGTGTAGATGTACCACAGTTTCTTAATCCATTCTTCAGTTATGGAGCATCTAGGCTGTTTCCAGGTTCTTGCTATTACAAATAATGCTGCTATGAACATAGTTGAGCTAATGTTTTGGCAATGTGAATGTGTGTCTTTAGGGTATATGCCCAGTTGTATGTGAATAATTTATTATGCACTTGTTTCCAAGTGTTGGCGCTGTTTTGAGAAGCTGAGGAAACTAGAATGATGAGTCTAGCTAGAGACAACAGGACAATGGAGCATATTTTAGGGGCATCTTGTCTCTGGCTCAAGGTTATTTTTCTCTCTGCTTCCTATCAGTCTTGTTATATCTGCCACACACATTTGCTGCCATGATATTCTGTCTAATAGTGGCACAGAAACCTGGAGCTAAGTTACAATGAACCTTCTAAAACTATGAGCCAAAATAAATTCTTCCCCTTGAAGTTATTTTCTGTGAGGTATTTTGTCAAAATAATGTGAAAATTAACTAATAAAATACAAGTAAGTATGATTCTGTGAAATGGTGATGGTTAGCTTTGGGTCAGTCATCACCAGAAGATATTTCTGGATCTAGTTAGAGAAGGTCCTAGGAGTAAAGCAGAGCATGATTGGGGTAGTTACACTGACAGTGACAAATTTCAGCATAGCCTACCAACAGCAGCATTTCTGACATCTTCAAATTTATGGTTTAGATTCCATCACTCCCTATTTGTATATGTACTATTCTGGAAATTAGAGTTGGTACCACTAAAGTGGGTTCCTGCTGCAAAGAACTGATATTATCTTCCTTTATCTGCAGGACATTAGATACTTTAACCATCATGTGAAAATTTCCTTATAAATTATGGGATTGAGCCTGTATAAATTCCTCCCTGGGCAGGGAAGAAAACTAAATTTTTGAACAATTGTATTAAGTAATTTGTGTTCTCTCATTATATATTTATAGATCATGAATCTTGCCTAGCAATCAAAAATGTCTGAGTATTATATTCAAATTATCTTTACTTGTGGGAAAGGCAAAAAAGTATTTGAAATTTTATTAACAAATAATGGTAATATTAGTATCAAATGTGATGATCAAATCATAATATTTATATATGCTAAAATAAGTTGATATTTGTATATCTATATATACTATAAGGGAAGCTTAAAAGTAATGATTCAAAAATAATTATTACTTCAATTTTAAATAAACAGAAAACAAATTGGATTACAGTACATTTTAGATATTTCATGAAAAAGAGCTTACATTATTCACTACTTCTTTCAGAAAGCTGATATTTCTGTCATTATTAATATATTTAATAGACATACCATGTTTTGAATTTACCAATCAGCAGTTTTATTTGTAATACCATAAAATTGAAAAGAGAAATATAGAATCTGAATTGCTTGTGCTATCTTTATGCATGCATGTACGAATCATTAAGTAGCTGTCACTCTCTCCTCCCCAGTGCCGATGTATTTACTATGCACTTACTTATTCATCTCTGTATAATGAGCCCCCAGAGTATGTTTCATTATAGGAGAAAGCTCGCATTCCTCACTTGCGGTCAGTGGTATGTGGTTAATTTGAAGTCATTTAAACTATTAAATCTGTCAAGTGCAGTGATTTTATTTTCAATTCACATCAGTGTTTGAGTATGCATTTTCACTACTGGGTCAAACTGACAAATTAATTTAGGAGCATTCTCTGGGATTACTCTTCATTGCTGTCATTATATGCAGGCCACTGTTTGAAATTAATACCTTCCTATTAAAATTGACTGCCAAAGCTATCACACTTAACTAAAACAATAATGTATAGATAACAATTGTTGCTATATTTACAACTCTTATATTCTGTGGGCATCCATTTACAGAAAATGTTTCATGAAAATTTGACTCGAAAACAAGATGCCGAAAGAGGCCTTTAGAATCTTGTAGTAGTAAGCCTGAAAATAGCCTGGTTATTACTTAATTCTGTTCTTCTTCATTATACATTGTGTTCAAGAGGTATGAGTGTGAGTGAGTGTGATTATGTATATGAGTGTGTGTGTATGTTTGTGTAAAGGACTGGAGAGGGGATGGAGAGGGAAAGAATCAGAGCCTAAAATTTTCAAGGTATAGATATTTAAAGATGAATATTGGCTTTTTAAAAATATATTTTAGATAAAAATCATGAAATGCAAGAACTAAGAATACCAGAACATTACCAATTTAGTCTATCTTTTAATTAATATATAGCCATGTCAGAAAAGTAAACATAATCTAAATAAGCATCTAGAAAAATGACTGTCACAATAGTATGCTATTGCTAAAGAGTATTTTGCTGTGTAAAGTCATTCTTTCTTTCATTATTGAATAATAGTCCCAGCAATGCTAAGCCTTCAACAGTCACCTACTTTCTCAAGAATTCTCAAAATGTGACAAAGTTCTAATTAATAATATCTTGGTAACAAAGATACAAAATTTCAACAATAATAAACACTGATTATGCAACAACTTTTCATTTCCTTGGAAAGTTAGAATTATATACTCTAGAAATAATTATTTGAAATGACACCTTTTAGTAAAACTTAGTATATCAAGAAATGGTTTGTTTCTATTCATGAGCAGCCAGAAAACTATTTCAAGTACCTGTATAAGATCTGAAAGCCAGACACAAATTAAAGTTCCAAATGATCCAGTCTTGAACTGGAAGCACAAACTGCTGCTCTCCTACCAGAAGGGTTAGTATCGTAAGATTGTTCTTCATGAGGTGAGGGTCAATATTCATTTCAACCAGGAAGAACAAGGACAAGATCTGGACTGATGTTAAAATATATTTGCCACCTTTGAAATTCAGACCCTGTCCAGAAGTGAGCAGAGTCCTGCACCTGGAACACTCATCCGGAGAGTCGCTCTCCAGCACCAGGGTCACTCTCTAGAGTCTAATCTCAGACTCTCCCTGGCAGACAGGAATAGTGTTTGTCTGTGAGGGGCTCCTTCAGCATACATAAAACAGAGGACCATGCATGGCCCAGCCCTCACCTCCAGGGTAAACTGTGTCATATGAGAAGGAATGAGGCTTTGAAATTCAGACCCCTGTCCAGAGCAGAGTCAGAGAGAAAGCAGAGCCCTTGCTCAGAGGAGACAAGAAGCACATAAGCCCTCTTGGCACAACTGACTAGGAGCTGCCTAATCATGAACCACTGAAGCCATGGAAAGACACCAGTGCAAATATATATATAATAATATAAAGAACAACAAGGCAACACTAGAAGAAACTGGTGGACCTTAACAGAGCAATGAAGAGGAAAGAGAAGGAAACAACACCAAAAACACCTTTATGAAGATTATTGAAGCCTTCAAAGATGATATAAAAAAATTTCCTTAGAGAAATGGAAGAAAACACTAACAAAAAATTGGAGAGATGAACAAATCCTGGAAGGAAACCAAGAAAAGGTAAACCAAAAAATGAAAGAAACATTCCAGGAACTAAAAACTAAAATAGAAGCAATAAAAAAGGCACAAAATGAGGAAAAATGGAAATAGAAAGTCTGAAGAAAAGTGCTGGAACTACAGATACAAGAATAAACAACAGAATCCAAGAGATGGAAGAGAGAATCTCTGGAGAGGAAGACTCAGTAGTGGAAACAGATACATCAGTCAAAGAAAATACTAAAACCAAAAAAGTCATAACACAAAATGTTCAGGAAATCTGGGACACCATGAAAAGACATAACCTGAGAATAATAGGAATGGAAGAAGAAGAATATAAGCTCAAAGGCACAGATTATGTATTCAATAAAATCATAGAAGAAAACATTCCCAACTTAAAGAAGGAAATGCCTATAAAGATACAAAAAGATTACAGAACCAAAAAGTCATGACCCCCAAAAAAGTCCACTTGCCACATAGTAATCAAGCCAGAAAACATATAGAACAAAGAAAAAAATTTTAAGAGCTGCAAAAGAAAAGGGCCAACTTACATATAAAGGCAGACCCATCATAGTAAATTCTGACTGGTCAATGAAAACAATGAAAGCAAGAAGGGTTTGGTCAGAAGTTATGCAGATACTAAATGAGCATGGCTGACAACCTAGACTACTATACTTGCAAAATTTTCTATCACAATACATGGAGTAAACAAGATATTTCATAACAGAGTCACACTGAAACAATACCTATCTAACAATCCGCCATCCAGAAAGCATTAGAGGGAAAACTCCAACCTAAGGATCCCAGATATACCCATTAAACCACAAACATTCAATAATCCCACAGAAGAGAAGCCCAGAGAAAGGAATACAAACAGCCCATCACCAAAAATAGCAGGAAACATAAAACAGTGGTCACTAATATCCCTTAAGACCAATGGATTCAACACACCTATAAAAAGACACAAACTAACAACATGGATACAAAAATAGAAGCCATCCTTCTGCTGCATACAAGAAACACACCTCAACCACAAAGACAGACACAGGCTCAATGTAAAGGGTTGGGGAAAGATTTTCCAATCAAATAGCCATAAAAACAAGCTGGGGTTGCCATTCTAATATCTAACAAAGTAGACTTTAAGCTAAAAGCAATTAAGAGGGATCAATGTGGTCATTACTTATTCATTACAGGAAAAAATGGTCAAGAGATTTCAATCCTGAATATTTATGCCCCTAATATAAGGGCACCTATCTATGTAAAAGAAACACTGCTAATGCTCAAATCCCACATCAATTCTCACACCCTAAGAGTGGGAGACTTGAATACCCTACTTTCACACCTGCATAGGTCAACCAGGCAGAGACTCAACAGAGAAATAAAGAGTCTAACAGAGGTTTTGATGTAAAAGGATTTAATAGATATTTACAGAAGTTTCCGCCCAAATGCAAAGGAATATACATAGTTCTCAGCATCTCATGGAACTTTCTCCAAAATTGACCACATAATTGGTCATAAAGCAAATATGAATAGATACAAAAAATGGAAATAATCCCTTGTATCATATCAGACCACCAAAGCCTAAAGTTAGATTTCAACAACATCAAAAATCACAGAAAGCCTACCAACTAAACATCACTCCACTGAACCACGTCTGGGTCAAGGAAGAAATTAAGAAAGAAATCAAAGTCTTCCTAGAATTTAAAGAAAATGAATCCACAAGCAACCCAAACTTGCAGGACATAATGAAAGCAGTCTTAAGAGGAAAATTCATAGCACTAGATGCTTATATGAAACACCTAGAGAGATCCCACACTAGAGAACTAACAGCACTTTATCTTGTTGACTTTCTCAAAGAACCAACGCTTTGATTCATTGATTCTTTGCATTGTTCTTTTTCCTAGAAGGAGTAGACAACAGCAAATAATCAAACTTAGAGATGAAATCAATACAATTGAAAGAAAAAGAGCAATGCAAAGAATCAATGAATCAAGGCGTTGGTTCCTTGAGAAAGTCAACAAGATAGATAAACCCTTATCCAAACTAACCAAAGAGCAGAGAGAGAATATCCAAATCAACAAAATCAGAAATGAAAAGGGGGACATACAACAGACCCCCAGGAATTCGAGACAATTATCAGGTCATACTTTCAAAACCTACATTCCAAAAAATGGAAGCCTAGAAGAAATGTAGCAGGATACAAGATTAATTCAAAGAAATCAATAGCCCTCCTATACATTAAAGATAAAAGGACTGAAAAAGAAATAAGGGAAATGTTACCATTTATAATAGCTGCAAACAACATTAAATACCTTGCAGTAACTATAACCAAAGAAGTAACAGATCTATTGGAAAAAAATTTTAAATTACTGAAGAAAGAAATTGAAGAGGATATCAGAAAATGGAAAGATCTCCCATGTTCCTGTATAGGTAGAATCAACATGCTAAATATGGCAATTCTACCAAAAGCAATCTACAGATTCGATGCACTGCCCATCAAAATCCCAACACAATATTTTTTGGACCTGGAAAGAACTATACTCAAGTTCACTTGGACTAACAGGAAAGTCAGGATTACCAAAGCAATTTTGCTCAACAAAAGAACCTCAGGAGGCATCATCATCCCTGACTTCAAGTTATGCTTTAGAGCTACAGTAATAAAAACAGCCTGGTACTGGCATAAAAACAGACTTGTGGATGAATAGAATTTAATTGAGTATCCGGGCATTAACCCAAACACCTATGAACACCTGATCTTTGACAAAGAGGCCTAAAACATTCAATGGAAGAAATATAGTATCTTTTAACAAATGGTGTTGGTGTGGCTGGTTGGTAGTGTGTAGAAAAATGCAAATAGATCTAAGCCTATCACCTGCACAAAAGTCAAATCCAAGTGGATCAAGGACTTCAACATAAACCCATCCACTCTGAACGTGATAGAAAAGAAAGTGGAAAGTACCCTTCTACAAATTTGCATAGGCAACCACTTCCTAAATATAATACCAGTGGCACAGACACTAAGAACAACAATCAATAAGTGGGACCTCCTGACACTGAGAAGCTTCTGTAAAGCCAAGGACACTGTCAATCGGTCAAAACAACAGCCTACAAAATGGGAATAGATTTTCACCAAACCTACAAATGATAGCAGACAGATCTCTAAAATACATAGAGAACTCAAGAAACTAGAACTCAAAACATTGAATAACCCAATCCAAATATGGGATTCAGAGCTAAATAGGGAGTTCCCTGCAGAAGAATTACAAATGGCTGAAAGGCACTTGAAAATGTGCTCAACTTCTTTAGCCATCAGAGAAATGTAAATCAAAACAGCTTTCATACAATCAGTCAGAATGGCTAAGATCAAAAACACAGATGACAACCTATGCTGGAGATGATGTGGAGCAAGGGGAGCTCTCTTCCATTGTTGATGAGAGTGTAAGCTGGTTCAGCCACTCTGGAATACAGTATGGCAGTTTCTCAGAAAACTGAGAATCAATCTCCCCAAGGATCCAGCAATACCACTTCTGGGTGTATACCCTAAAGACTCACATTTGTACTTCATAGGCATTAGCTCAGCTATGTTCATAGCAGCATTATTTGTAATAGTAAAATCCTGGAAACAACCTAGATGCCCCTCAACTGAAGAATAGATTAACAACTTATGGTACATCTACACAATTGAGTACTACTCAATAGTAAGAAAAAAAATATCCTGAGCGAGGTATCTCAAACCCAGAAATATAAGCATGGGATGTCCTCACTCATTAGTGGACTCTAAACAAAAAAAGCAAAAAGCAAAGCATGTCCAAGCTGTAAATCACAAACACTGAACAGCTTGGGATCTGGCACCTTGGATCCCACTCCCTCTAGAGGAACACCTGACTCAGTCTTGATGATGGGGTGAGGAAACTGGATCTGCCAGGAGTAGATGCTGAAGTGAGCAATATTGGGACCTTGGGACCTCCTGCCTTGCTGGGGAGGAGATGGGGAGATGTGGAGAAGAGAGTGTGACTGGAGGGGGTGGGTAGGGGAAGGGAGCTTTAACAAGGATATACATGGATAGAAAATGTGACTTCATTCATAATTTTGAAAAAATTTAAAGAAAGGTTAGAAAAAAGAGAATAGCTAAAGAGCTCAAGTGGCTGGTCTGACCTACACACCCATGATGTTTTAGCAAGAGGGGAGGGCAGACTCTTGTAGAAGTTAGAGAACACATGCCACTAAAAAAGCTTTTCGAGAATGGGGCTAAGTGGTTTTATAATTGACAGTTATATCTCATGCTGCAATAGCTCCTGGAAAGTGACACAGAATTCTCCATGATACCATCTCATAAAAGAGAAGGAGGAAAGTGGGTGATGCCCCCTTCCCAAGTTGTTCACTTTTTATCCAGAGAGGGCCATAGCAGGCTACAGAACTCAGATGAGCTCTAATCTCAATTCACAAGGCATGTGAGGAGTGTGCAGGTGTGTAAATAGCAAACTCAGTGCCCTAGGTTTAGTGGCAAGTGCCTTTTTCTTCTGGGCCAACTTGTTAACCTGACACCTGATATTCTTCTACTTATTTCCTGGTGGAGACAGGTTGGGATTGTTTTAAGAACTGTACTTCCTTAGCCTTGAAACTGTTTGGTCTAGGACACAATCACCATTATGTTTATAAGAGATGGCTCTGAATTGTTTGTACAAATTCTCATGGAGCCATAGTTTGTAACGGTCACTTCTGGTGCTCTGTATCTTTGTTTTCCTGGGCATTTGGAGTTTCCATCTTTGTGCTACCTCTTGTTATGTTCGAAATCTGTGTATCTCGAGTAACTGATAAATCAAACATTTAAAATATTTAGTTAGCACTTATATTTATGTCTTTGAAAGGTTACATAAGGATCTTTACTCCTTTCTTATAGAGTTTGTATCATTCTTGTTTATTTGTAGGACTTATCCATACATTTCAGGCACTACAGTTTTTACTGATTATTGAGGGTAGAAACACTGATTATGCATTTATGTTGGGGTTTTATTCTGTTTTATTGTGATGAACAAAACTCATGATCCTAATCTTAATGTAGTTACTTTACTATATTTCATTGTGGTTTTACTTTACATCTTAAGATATTCATTGAAAAACACAAAGATGTCTTTCTAAAACATAGTACGAGGTTTTTATAATTATAGTTTAAGCTGTCTCAGTTAGGCATGTATATTATATGAGTCAGGGATCCAGTTGTACTAATCACTAGAAACATGCTATTGCAATAATATTATGTAATTCACCAACTTACAGTATATTGTTTGTGTGTTCTGTCTTCTGTTTTATTAGTCTTTTTACCTATTCCCCTATTAAAAACATATTCTCTTAATTTATTTTTTTAAAATATTTTTGTCTAACTTTATCATTTCTACATTATTTTCCTATTTCCTCATCCTCTTATTTCTTTATTACAGGTCCCTACAACATTACTAATCAATAGACTCTAGTTATTCTAACAATGTCCTAACTCCTTTGTTTATTAACATTATTGTAGTTGAATCCAGGGTACCAAATGAAAAGAGTCACACCAGATTTAAAAAAAAAAAAAAAAAAAAAAAAAAAAAAAAAAAACAACTGCCATCTCTGAGAGGAGAAATTGGAAACAAAGGACCACCTAGCTAAGAAACTATTTAGGATAGATATCAGGAAAAAAGTGTATGGGGGAGCCAGTTTTCTCCAGTGAAGTGTCACTGGGTACATCAACCTTTTCCCAGGACAGATCTCATGCTCAAGAGCAATTAGTTAATACAAACAGACTCCATGTCTTTGAAGTACTTTTTTGTTTTGTCTTTTTTTTTCTTATCAATTTTTTTGTTTATTTTTATTTTAATTTTGGATTTTGTTGTTCTTTTTGCTTTTTGTTTGTTTGGTTTGGTCTATTTTTATTTGTTATTTGATAATTTTACATCATGCATCCCATTAAACTCAGTTATCAGCCCTCTCAGTTTCATACCCACACTTATGATTCCCCCCTTTTACAAAAAGGCCAATTCCTGTTTCTCATTTACTTACTGGAGCATTTTTAAACTCCCTGTGGGAAGACCCTTAAAGAAAATAAGAGGAATACAGATAAAACATGATGTTGGCTTAGAAGTTCTAGGAGAAATTGGAAGAGGTGAAAGAATATTATCCAAACTTATTCTATGAAAAACATATTTAATAAATTGTTAAAATGTAGAATACAACACAAATATTTTCATTAAAGTTATTTTATAAGAATGGGTTTCTAACTTGTTCCTAGTACTATTCTATTCTATTCTATTCTAGTTCCTAGTACTTATTCTACTAAAATTTTCATTATCTTTAAGCATGTTTCGAGTCTATTAGGAAAAACTTTGAAGAACAGCTTCTAAGATACTTGAGGAAAACATGTTTATTCTTTTTTACCGTACCACATATGTTCTATAGCCTTATTCAGCATATTGGGCTTCAAGTGACTACTGGTTAATTCTCATTACCTTAGACATTTATTTATTCTAGTCATTGTAGACAATATTAAACAACAAACCACATAAGATCAGACAGCCCCAAGTAAAGTGTTTTTTTCTTTTTCCTCAGCCATCTAAAATTAACCAGGAAATCTTTCAAGAATTACATTCTCAGAATAAATAGGTAACTTCATAGAAAACCAAAGAGTAAGGAAAACAATTCTATGGCAAGGGTATACACATGTGAGCATGTGCACGCGTGAGTGTGTGTGTGTGTGTGTGTGTGTGTGTGTGTGTGTGTGAAAGAGAAAGAGTTGTGCAATCACATTCTAGACTGACAGTCACGTATGTATGTTAGACAAAATTGCTTCTCAGTCAGGCTTATTTATACATTTACCAGGCATTGAATAAATTTGACAAGAAAAATAGCTCTATAGGCAAAACATACTTTATATTAAAAGATAATATTAGGGTCAGTGAAATGGCTCAGCATGTTAATGTATATGTCACCAAAGTCTTCAGGCTTTGGTGGCATATACATTATATGTTTCTTTCCTGGGACCTACATGGTAGAAGGAGATAATCTTCTTCTACAAGTTGTCTTCTATATCCACATATGTTTTACACACACACACACACACACACACACACACTACACTATACAAACATACTTACACACACAAGGAAATAAGTAACAAATGTAACTTCAAAAAATAAAATTAAGGCATCATATTAAAGATGAGGCCAAAAAGATGAACTTGTCAAAGGCTAAGTATATTTATGAAGTCAAATGAGTAATTTTTTAACATACAGATAATCTTTTAGAAATTTTATTAAATCTTACATTTTAAAAGCCTTTTAACTTATGGTTACATTCACCTTACACACTTCCAATGCACTGCACTCTTTAGCTGAGAAGCAGAACAATTTTAGAATCACAACTTTCAGTGAACCCAATCAACTGATAGAATGGCAGGTCCTTGCCTCTGCTGAGATTACTATGCTGATGAAGCCAAGCAGGCCAATTTACACTGCAGAAGGAAGTTCCTCAGACCTTGGCCTGACATCTTGCAAATGGGAGCCATCAGTCACGGGGAAGGGCTAGGGGGAAGTGTCAGTGAAGTACAGCCAATTTATCCCCATTGTAGAAAAACAGCTTCAAGTCCAGCCCAGCTGATGGTTATGCCAAAGCATTTCTCTTGTTAATAAAAGAGGAAACTATCATCCAAACAAGGTTGAACTAGCATAGCTCCTTGTATAAATCTGATCTGCAAAAAAAAAAAAAAAAAATGAACTTTTAAGACCTAGTGTATTCGCAATCACTTAGCTACTCATCAGTTCTTGGTTTGATGAGGGCTGAAGCAAGAATGACAGGATGTATAAAAAGAATAAAAACAATGTACAAATTTAATTATAATGCATTCTGGGCCAACTTTCTAAAACAGTTGGCAGCTACTCAAAAAGAAAACGTAACTTCTAGCAGAAAAATTACAGTAATTAATTAAAACAGAAACCATCAATGCATCGTGAGTCCAAGTTTTGTTTCACATATGACTGAGGGAACTAGCAAGATGCCAAAGACAGTTCCATAGAAAATTTGGGGAACTGAAGGCCCTTAGTAAGAAACAAAAAAAGCTGAAATAATAGTGCTAAGATAAACATAAGATTGGTAAATCACCACAACACAACTCTCACATCTAACTACTTTTTACACAATTGTACCCTAATCTGCTGTGTAAACAAAGCCAGATTTTCTTATGCCCCATTTGAAACATTCAGAAGTTTCAAAAAAAAATAGTAATGGTTACATCCTACCTTCAATATTCTGATTCCATTTGAGTGACCACTGAGATGCAGTTTCTAAACTTTTGCAGCTGATGCTTGTATGCAATGAAGCTGAGAATCATGGATAAGAGAGCAACAGTGCCTTTGAATGGACTTTTAGAGGCTCCTCCACTTGTTCACAAGTATCTCTGTTACTCTAGTACTACTGGAAACTTCCATCCTAAATGCACAATCAGAAACTTACCTCGTGAAAGATTAACAGGGAACTCATGTAGTCATCAAATTTTAAAAACACTTCTCTAATGTGATATTGAAATAATTACTATAAGATACAAAAGCACTGGCCTGAGGTCCTGGAGTCCAGTTGAAGAGAGAGAGGAGGGATTATATTAATGAGTGTCAAGATCATGATGGGGAAAACCATAGAGACAGCTGACTCTGTATTGAAAGCTGGGGAACCTGCATGGCACCAAACTAGGCTCTCTGAGTGTGGTTGACATCTATTTGGCTTGATCTGTTTGTGGGGCCATTGGCAGTGGAACCAGGGTTTGTCTGTGTTATATAAACTGTTTTATTGGGGGGGCATTCTTTATGGTGGGATGCTTTGCTCAACCTTGATGCAGTGGGAAGGGGCTTGGTCCTGTCTTCACTTAGTATGTCAGACCTACCTTCTCTGAGTATTGGAGGAGGGGTTTCAGGAGAGGTGGGGGAAATGGAAAAAGAGAAGGGAAGGAAAAATGTAATTGGTACATAAAATGAAAAATAATGAATTTTAAAAGATTATAGTCATCTTTGGCCTTACTACAAGGCTATGTTACCATCACCAAGAAACTGATACTTAAAAAAAAAAATACACTTAAATGTTAAATGAAATAACGGGCAAATATCATACCCCTCAAAAAAAAAATAGACAAGAATATCACATTCAAATAAGAATGTTTTTGGTGAGGAGTTAAGAGGCAACTGTGTGCTGGCAAACTGCACTGAAAACTCACTCCCATCCAAAGTCTGTACCACCATAGATGCGTGGTGAGTGGATTTGAGAGTACTCAATATCAGCAAATGGGTGCTTCAGAGTTTGTAAACATTCTGATATATGTGTCTTTACCTGTACTGAGAGGTGCTAAAGATTTTCAGTATGTTTTCCACATGTGTCAATATCTGCTAGCCACTACCAAGTCAAGTAATAAGCAGATGGTGCTATCTACATAGGAATCAACCAGTAGAAAGTGTTGTAATTTGAATGATCATTAGGAAAGGACACAAAAAATTGAATGAAGATGTTGGAAATTTATGAAATTGTTAACAGCTTTTGGATTGATATATCAAGTTATACTTGGTGTTAACTACATTTTCTGAATGGATGATAAAGAAACTGTCTTCCTGCTGACTGTTAAAGTCCAGAACCATAGTAATCAGAGAGGAGACAGTCTCTACAGACACATCAGGAAAATGAAAAATGTTCTAAAATGAAAATTCTCACAAGAGTGAAAAATCACTAACTTTGAAATAATGTAAGAATGGCCTGTCCAAGGTTTTTAAAGTTACAGCAATTTTCAATATATATCTTTAATTTATATGTCTTGAAGTCGTAATTACATCATTTCTTCAATTCCTTTTCCTTCCTCCAATCTTTCCCATGCAAACCTCCTTCCTCTTTCTCAAATTCATGCTAATTATGTAAATACAACCGGCTCAGTCTGTAAACCATTAACACTAGGTATACAATCCCAGGGCTGACCACTTGGTATTGGATAAGCAATTGGGGTAAAGGGAAGACTCTTCTTTGAGAAGACAATTTCCCTTTGGTAGCTCCTGGTTCTTTAGCTAGGATGGAGGCTCTGTGAGGTGAGGTTTTTCTTTTCTGTGTTAGCATATCCAATTGTGTCACCACTGGCAGGTCATGTTAATGAGACTTCATGGTGGAGTCACTTTGACATGCCTTAAAGACAATCCCACAAAGAAGCTCCTGTTAGGCTAGCTCTTAGATCCTTTTCATGATCTTTTCCATAATGATCCCTGAGCATTGTGCATGCATTGCATTGGTAGTATCAGTTGGGACTACTTGTCATAAAATCTCTTGTACTCTGCAATTGGTTAGTAGTAGTTTTCTGTAATGGTCTGATCTGTTACAAAGAGAAATTTATTTGATGAAAATTGAGAACCACACTTCTAAGTAGGTATAAGAATATGTATTTAGAATATAGTTAGGATTTATGCTGTTCAATTTTTGTTCCATTTTTTTCTTTTTTATTGTTTTTTAAAAATCAATATCAAACTTTATATAAAAAAGCAAAACATTCAGGATAGTAAAAAAAAAAACATACAGTAATAAAACTTCTTTTTTTCTCTAAAATACATGGAATATAAAAAATGAAATCTAAAGCTTCTCGAGTCAGGTTAGGCTCAGCTCCAGATGAAGAAAGCACAGTAGGTCACAGCTAATGCCCACAGATGCACTATGGCCACAACAAATTCCTCCTTCAGCAACTCTTGTACAATAAAACCAGAAGTTTGATTTTTTTTGGGGGGGGTGTGTGTGTATGTGTGTGTGTGTGTGTGTGTGTGTGTGTGTGTTTTAAATCACTTTATTCACCCATCATCTTTCAATGAAATAAGAATGCTTTTGCGTATCATTCACTAATGAATGAGTACATTCCCTGCTTATCTTTCTGGGTTTGTGAGACCTTGCTCAGGAGGATATTCTCCAAATCCATTGATTTGCCTGCAAATTTTAGTATATCATTTTTTTCTTACTGCTAAGTAGTACTCCATTGTGTAGATGAACTACAGTTTGTTAATCCATTAATCCATAGTTAATAATGCTGCTATGAACATAGTTGAGCTAGTGCTTTTGGGGTGCAAATGTTCATCTTTAGGGTATATGCTCAATAGTGGTATTGCTGGATCCTTTGGGAGATTGATTCCCAGTTTTCTGAGAAACCTCCATATTGCATTCCAGAGTAGCTGAACAAGTTTGAACTCCAACCAACAATGGAAGAGTGTTCCCCTTGTTCCACATCTTCTCCAGCATAGGCTGTCATCTGTGTTTTTAATCTTAACCATTCTGACAGGTGTAAGGTGATATCTCAAAGCTGTTTTAATTAATTTTGCATTTATCTGATGACTAAAGATGTTGAACATTTTTTCAAGTGTCTTTTATTTGTAATTATTCTGCTGAGATTTTCCTTTTTAGTTCTGAACCCCATTTTTTAATTGGTTTATTCAGGGTTTGGGGCTCTAGTTTCTTGAATTCTCTGTACATTTTAGACATCAGTCCTCTGTCACTTGTAGGGCTGGTAAAAACCTTTCCACATTCTATAGGCTGTTGTTTTGTCTTAATGAATGTGTCCTTGGCCTTACAGAAACTTCTTAGTTTACAGTGAGATTAAAAATCAAATGGAGTTTATAATCTGTAGAACAGGGATTTGGAGGACGTTGTTTTATCTTGTTTTTTTGTTTGTTTGTTTGTTTGAGATAAGGGTCTCCTTATGTCAACCTGCTTGACCTTAAACTCACTGTATAGATTAAGTTTGGTTTGAATTTATAGCAATTTTCTCTCAGGTTCCTAAGCCATAGAATGGAAGAAGTATGCCAACACAACCAGCAAAAAGTTATTAAATAAATTAACAAAACAACAAATGTATTATTAAAAGAAATTGAAATGATAAAATAAAATAAAATCAGATTTTAATGTTTAAATGTTATGCATCATTTACAACTGTATAAGAACTTTTGAAAACTAAGCTCATAATTAATTTTAATAAATGTATAAAATAGTGACACTGTTTAATTAAAGCTACTAAAAGCACTTGACTAGACTGAGCTCCTTGAGCAATAGAAAACACTTTGATTTTTTTAACTGTATCAAGTACTGTGATGTTCTCTCTGCATCTGAGTCTAGTGTGCTCATAAAAGCTAAAAAGTTACAGAAATTTAATTAGAGGCATAGAGATGGCATGCAAATATCAGGCATGTGCATGCACACGTACAAATATGCCCCTGTGATCTTATGTCAATGTAGCTGTGAACACAAAATAATTCATTTCACAGATAGGAGTATGCTGCCATTTTTTTTATTAACATGGGAAAAGGCTGCTGATTATGACAATTTGTGTTTTTCCTCTCCAGAGAGTATTTTCTGTTTATCAAAGTAACTTTCAGTCACAGTAGCAATTGATATCTTTTGCGTTATTTATCCCCAATACCTTCATTCTTCCTGGTTAACTACTTACCTTCTCCACTCTTTTAATATTAAACTTAGTTGCTTTGATATTTCTTTGGTAGTCAGTTTTAAACATGGTTTCCATGCAGTGAGCCTCAGAATTTTTAGTTCTAAATCTCATTATCCCCTCTTCCAAATAATTCTGGAGAGGAAATGATGTTAGGGATTATTCAATAAAAGAGTACCTATTCATAATAAATAGAGCAGTTTCTGCAATACTAACTCCTAAAAGTTCCTCATTATGATGAATGGAACATAGTGCTGGTTTGGTGATTAAGGGAACTAACTTGGTGTTGTTCAGAGGATTCAAGTTCAGTTCCCAGAATCCATTTCTGGAGACTAGAGATTGAGGACTATCAGAGACTCTACCTGAGATATCTCAGAACTTTCTAACCTCTGCAAGTCCTTGTATTTAGCATGCATAAGACCTCACACAGATACATTCAAACACATGATAAAAAACAAAAATAATTGTTTTTAATAGGAATGTGAACAACAAGAAAAACCATAATTTTTTTCAAAGAAATTTTTGAATAATAACAAAAATTATGATGTGCTGTTATAGAAAATGGATATTAGGATGGTAGTTTAAAATTAGGAATACTTAACTCATTCATATAATTCAAAATGTTTGTATATATTGATTCCTATTATATTATATATTACAATAGAGGGACTATAAGTAGTAGGCATTTATTATATGATTCCATGTTGTATTTGGTATTATAAGTCTTAGAAGCAGCTGATAGACAGTAGAGCAATAACAGCAAAAATATAATTATAGATTTTAGGTTTGCCAAGGTGCTAGGGAAGAAAACAACATGTCATGATAAAGAATAAAGGAATTAATGATATTTTAATGGCACATTTAATATCATCTTCCCTTTAATTAAGAATGCACACTTTCTATTAAGAAAGAATTAATACAGAAATCCTGTAATTCCTAACATTAATCTTATACTTATATTTCCTCAGAGAAACATCACTTCCAAAACCCTAAAACCAAAGAAAATTTCACCATTTCAGTCAGAGCCTATTTGTGCTGCTGAGGGAATTTGTAAGGCTACCCACCTCCACCTCCAACTGAGCAAACAGATAAGGACAGGGGTCCCTGAAGGACAGACTCAGACCCTGCCCAGAGGTGAGGAGGGGTCACCAGGCCAAAGTGCCTATATCCCAGCCAGGGAGGAAGAGTTCCCATCGGTTCCGGTTCCGCTTCTGGGACTGGGTGCTGTCTGCAGAGTGAGTCCCAGCCCACTCTGTAGCAGGTGCAGATAAAGTCTGCCTGTCACCATACCCACAGCTGCTGGTGAAGGAATTTGCACAGGCTACCCACCTCCACCTCCAACTGAGCAAACAGGTAACGATGGGGGTCCCTGAAGGACAGACTCAGACCCCGCCCAGAGAGGAGACAGGAGGCTCACAAGCCCGAGTGCCACAACTGACCAGGAGCCACCTAATTGTGAACCACTGAAGCCATGGGCAAACGTCAGTGCAAAAACTTACATAATAATACAAAAAACAACAAGGTAACTCCAGAAGAAAGTGGCGTTCTTACAAATACAAGACCTGAACTGAGCAATGAAGAGGAAACAGAAGGAAGCAACACCAAAAATTCCTTTTTGATGATCATCGAAGCTCTCAAAGAAGATATGAAAAATAGCCTTAAAGAAATAGAAGAAAATACAAACAAAAAATTGGAAGAGATGAACAAATCTGTGAAAGAAACATGCCAGGAACTAAAAGCTGAAATAGAAGCAATAAAAAAGGCACAAAATGAGGCAAAGATGGAAATAGAAAATCTGAAGAAAAAAGCTGGAACCACAGATACAAGCATAACAAACAGAGTTCAAGAGATGGAAGATAGAATCTCTGAAGTGGAAGACTCAGTAGCTCAAATAGATATATCAGTCAAAGA
>PVIH01013005.1:0-60656 GCA_004025045.1 Sigmodon hispidus | reverse complement strand
TGATGGATAACATTTACAGTTTTTCGTATGTTGAACCAGCCCTGCATTTCTGGGATGAAGCCTACTTGGTCATGGTGGATGATATCTTTTATGTATTGTTGTATACGGTTTGCCAAAATTTTGTTGAGAATTTTCGCATCAATATTCATGAGGGAAATTGGTCTGTAATTCTCCTTCTTTGTTGTGTCTTTGAGTGGCTTGGGTATTAGGGTGATTGTGGCCTCATAAAAGGAATTTGGCAATGTGGACTGACTTTCATAGCATCACCAAAAGAAACAGTTCTTTTGTGGACAACAGTGCTAGTTATCTTAATAGAATGTGCAAAATACACAACTGGTTAAATTAAAAGGCAAAGTGGAAACAGAATAATAGAGATACTGCAGGAAACGGTTATTTGCCCTAGATGTTTTAGAGAGATATGAACTAACGATGTTCAAGAAGTTCATACAAGGAACTCTGTGCAGCTGGATCCTCAGTGGTAAGGAGAGGGTGCTACTTAATTTCTCAGTGCTGATCTCTGATTTGTCCCAAGTTTTCTTCAATGTTTGCCTTGTGAATGAAGATAATCCTGAATACACCACTTAGAAGTACAGCTGCCACACTGAGCTCTTTGCCCTCTTTTTCTTAGCTGCAACTCACATATCTCATGGACTGACGACTCCTTACATATATAAATAATGACTTGGTAGTAGGTATTATTTACTGTATAAACATCCTGCCATTTAATCTTGACGTGTTCTTCAATTGGGAATGTATAAAATTTTTCTCAGCTTTTCATTGGTGGTGAAATATTACCATAATATGCACATCAGGTATTGCATAGTTTCACTTGGTTACTTTAACAAGGTAAATTTAAAATCATTTCCAAACAGTCTAATCAGAGAGACTAACACAAAAAAAATTATTAGCTCTTCTGTGTGATTGAATGAGTTACACTTGAGTTGGTTTGACAATTGTTTGTTTGGTTGTATTTTTAAATGAAAATGCTAAGTGAACTTGATCACCATGGGTAGAGTGCTTACCTAGGACAGAGGAAGCCTTGGGTTTGATTCTCCAGCACCACAAATCTGGGCATGTTCATACCTATCTGCAATCACAGGATTCAAGATATGGTTGCAGGAGACTCAGAAATAACTCAGCTGTGGAGTGCTCGCCAGGCACGATGAAGGCCTGATACCCAATTCATAGTACTGAAAAAGGAAAAAAAAAAAGGATACATTCACTTGAAAATGCACTAATACTGGGTGGGAATTGTGATATTGCTCGGTCTGCAAAGGCCTTTCCATGATGACCAGAGATTGATTTCTTGCATCCATATACAAGGAAGTCAGACTATGCCACCCTGTAACCCAAACACAGAAGAGACAGAGCAAGGAAGATTTCTGATCTTTCTTGATCAGTCAGTCCATATAAGTTAGCAAGCTCTAGGTTTAGTGAGAGATCCTATCTCAAAAATAAGGGATAGAGAGACTGACTCCCATCTCCATACATACATGCACATGTGTACATATGTACCACCACCCATGTACTCATATGTGTTAACACACATATGACCATACAGAAATAACAATAATGAAAATAATAAAAAAAACAAAAGAAGTAAATTTGAAGTTATTTTCAGCTGCATATCAAGTTTCAGGCTGGCCAGGACTACTTGAGACCCTGGCTCTAAATAAATAAATAAATAGGTAGATAGATAGATAGATAAACAAACAAATAAATAAATAAGTAAATAAATAAGCAAGTTTAGAAGTTCTCTAAGCAAAAGCATACAAATCATAAATCTAGAATTAGTTATGGAAAACAAATATTTTCTTAAAATTACAAAAGAAATTCATGACTAGAATTGACAGAAAAACCTAAAAGAAATTATATATCAGTTAGTTATTTTTTACATTAGTTTGATTGGCTGTCTTTTGACCTCTGCTTCTGATGCCAGTGTTTATCACTGCCTTTTTTTTTTTTTTTCAGGGAAATCGAAAGGTCACCCAGATTTCCCTCTCACATGGTTGTCTAGAGTTTATTGTTTATTATTCATAGGTGATATGCATAAAACATAAGACTTAAAGCACAGGTAGATACACTATCAGTAGCACTGCAAGAAATACAGGTGCTCAGCTCCACTGAAAGAAGAATCAGGAGTGGTGGTGCATTTCTAAGTGGATCTACTTCATTGTCTGTATGTCCTACCAAAAGAGATCTTCACCCCTTGCAAGGACATGTTCACTTGCTCTGCAATAACCTTCCTTTCTGAGTTTTCTTCAGCCCATTTTACAAAATAAAGGCGTGTCTCTTAAACCCAGACTCATGCCATTCTAAGTTTTTCTAAGGCAGTGGCTGTGAACCACTGTCCTCGGGTAGGAAACCTCCAAGTTATTCTGAAATGTTTCTATTAGAACATGCTGTTCATAATTCAGCTTGACAATTTGTTGTCTTTCTGCTTCAATGTCGGTTTTGGTCTCTTTTTTCTGTTACCATGATGAAATATTCTAGCAAAAGCAGCTTAAGGAAGAAAAAGCTTACTTTAGCTTACAGATCACACAGTACAGTCCACTGTGGCAGAGAGGCCAAGGCAACAGAAGCTTGCAATAGCTGACCACACTGCATCTACATTATGAAACAGAGAACAATAGAGGCTTGCTGGTGCTCAGCTCACTTTCTTCATTTTATACAGTCCAGGATTCTCAGCCCAAGGAACTGTCATATTCCTAGTGTAGATGGGTCTCTGTACATTAATACATATCATAATGAGCCTCACAGGCACAGTGAGATGTAATTCTAGATTCTGTTCAATTGATGGTTAACATTAACTAGCATAATACCTGTGTCTTAGTTAGAGCTTTTATTGTTGTGGTAAACACAATGGCAAAAAGAAACAAACAAAAAACTCGTGGGAAAGATAGAGCTTACTTTAGTTTATAGTTTCACATTACAGTCCATCACTGAGGGAAATTGGGGTAAGAGATCAAATAGGACAAGAATCTGAAGGCAGGAACTGAAACAGATGTGTGGAGGAACACTGCTTATTGGACCACTCAGCCTGCTGAGTCCACAGTGAGATAGGTCCTTCCACATTCATCATGAACCAAGAAGATGTACCACAGGCTTGCTCAAATATCAGTCAGATGGGGTGTTTTCTCAGTTTAAGTTTTCTCTTCCAAAAATGATTCTAGCTTTTGCAAAATTGACACAAAACTAGCGGCACAGTATATAACAAACGTATCTTCCCAACACAAATTTTATTTCAAAATATTTATAAAATACAGTCTTTTATCTCATTTCCTCATATAATTTATTAATTCAATATAGAGGAAATGGAACTATTTACAAAGCCTCATGTCCATTACATGATTATAAGGCAAAAATGATTGCTGTATATATTTTCAGTTGTCAGGAAGGAAATTACAGTTGCACAGGGAAAAATCAAGTAGGTAATGACCATATCAAATTGCCATCACCTTAAACTCACCTTCCTACTTTTACAATTGTTATAAATGTATTGAAGTAACAAAAATTTGAAAATTAAATTTTTTCACTCTGGTATATATTAACTTGAAATGTAGGAAGAATACATACTTTTTTTTTTTTTTTTAAAAAAAAAGTCTTGCATCAGGGTAATCTAGTAACTCAATAAAATGATCCCAAAAGATGTTCATGTCTAAATCATTAGAAATTTTGATTAAAAGTTGAATTAACTGGCAAAGAAGACAAGAGTGTATGTAGAATTAATGTTGTTAATTTGCTTAATATAAGGCAAGCATGATATCCTGTGCTATCCAGATAGGTCCACCCTGACCACAAAGTTCTAAATCAGAGAAGGAGGAGGTCTCCATAGAGAGAACCAGGGATGTAGCTGACCACCATTGAATGTGTCGCCTCTGAAGATAGGAACAGTATGATCAAAATACACGAATAGCCTTTTGGAACCATTGACTTGGGAAATATCCTCACTCAGCCTCTAGAAGAATTCCAGAGCCACTGGCACCTTGCATTTAGCCTACAGGATGCCTCTGGATGTTCTGACTTCCAGAACTGTAAGGTTAACTCATGCTGTTTAAATTGTGAAAGTTTGTTAGAACAGCAAAAGATAGGAAATGAATTTCCTCCCACTAATAGACATTGCAATATTGTTTTCCACAGTAAGATAGATAGAAATAGATGTATTTTTACTTCTTTAGTATTGCAAATTAAGATAAGATAGAAGAGTTTCAAAGGGTATGGGAGGGTAAGGGGTGAGCAGAAAAAAAAAAGATGCATAGTTTGTCTAAGATGTTGAGTCTCTCTCTCTCTCTCCCTCTCCCTCTCCCTTTCTCTCCATTCCCTTTATATATATATATATATATATATATATATATATATACATACATATATATAATATGAAAGTATAAACAGACTATTTCAGAAGAGTAAGGACATTATCAGGAATGGAGGAAGGTATGGGATGCACATTTGAATAAAACTTAATGATATTTGTATGTGAGAATGACATAATGAAATCCATTACCTACAGCAATGATTTATAACTAAAGAAAGACTTACTTTTTTCAAATTCATATGTAAAGCAGTTAGAAGTTTAGCCATATTTCTCAAACATGGATAGGTGTGAGCATCACTTGTACAACTTAGTGGATCATATATACTTTAGCCACAGAAAGAGACATATATTGCTAACTCTTCCACACGGTACAACTGAGACTAGCAGGTACCTATCAGTACAGAGAACTACCGATCAAGAAATAATAGCTAGAGTGACAAGCTGTGGGAAGTCAAAGCCCCCATAGAAATTTTCTGCACGAATCCTTATGTGTTTTATTAATAAATTGTCTGCTTCGGCATTAGAATTCATTTACAGTGTTTTGAAGAGTATTAAAACAGTTTTGTCATTTTGATAGGATCCAATGACATATACTCAAAATGAGAGGGTTTGTAACAGCAACATAGGAACCTGTGTTGCCAGAGAGTAAAAGGGAAATGGGAATGCATAACGAGCAGACACTTGAAAATAAAATATTTAAGTGTTTGCTTCCATCGAGGGAAGAGGCAATTAATCATTAATATTATTTTGCACTGGAATTGTGATGTACAATGCAAAAGTTATGAGCCATATTTGACTAGTGAGTCCTTAAGATATTGCTGATCTAAACTGAGATATTCTGAAGAGCAGAAATACAGAGGAAACTTGAAGAGCTAAGTACAAAAGGTAATCCAAAATATCTCATTAACCATTTTTAAAAATTTGAAGGCATGTTGAAATGATGAAATCCAGAGTATCTTGAGCTTAAATGCATCATTAAAATGAGCCACACCAGTTTTTCTGTGTTTAAACCTAAGCCCTAGACAATCTAAAAATCATATAAATGACCCACATTAAAATGTTGTGGAGATGTACTGCCCTGGAAGTGACCTTGCATTTTAGAATTTGTAAAGAGACTGACCTGAGGGAAGTATTTATTTTATACTTTTTTGTGAGAATGAATTTATGAATGAGCAAAAAGATGGACAAAAGAGTAAACATATTTGAAATAATTTGCTTGAAAGTGGGAGAGTTCTGTCAGGCTTTTCCCCAATAAAAGTGGGCAGGATTTTATATGGCTTAGGCTTTCAAGCTCCAGTTTTCTGAAAAATACATGACCATATGCTGCCCATCCCCTAACAATTCAGGATAGATGATCTACTACTGTCTTTATATTTAAAATGCCTTTTTCCTGCCAAACAACACATGAATATTTAAGTAACAATTGTACTCTAGGTTAGTAGCTCCTGAATCATTTATTGAATGTACTTGATTTTGACATGCTTACATGCTTGAAACAGGAAGTAGAAAGATGTGAAGTAAAAAGTTCCAGACTTCAGGCTGAGTCTCTCAAATCTCCCACTCATTAATCAATAATACTCTCACTATCTTCTTACACAAATTATACCTTAGGCATTGTTCCACAAGACACCTACTGTAATTTTAGGTATGCAGGGTATTTTTTGATTCAAGTATGAAAGTACAGACTGGTCTTGTGATCAGATGCCAACTAAAATCAAGAGAGAAAGTGCTTTCGTGAAAGGAGGGGAAGCCATCCTCTGTGTTCATCTTGCTCCCATGAAGATTCTTGCTAGTTCAGCTTGCATTACTTATTCCCTGCTATTTCTGGATAAATTCTTACAGTTAAGACTAGAAAACAATCAGGTGATAACAAGAATGCATAAAAAGTATTTAATTTAGAACTACGTATGGAAATAAGAATGCTCTGTCAACACATTTCTTTCACAGCACTTCAACAATAACAATATTTTGAGCACAATTACAAAATTTATGCTAAAGCAACTATAGCTGATTTGTCCTTTACAATTCAGTATTTAAAGTAAATAAAACAAAGACTACAGTTCTTTAGTGTCATAACTGTATTCTATGGACTCAATGGATACTGCGGTGGACAATGAGTAAATGTTTGCATCATAGCAGCTGATTTTGCTGGGCAGCGATTACAAATTCAGATATTTCTCTTTTCTTACTGAAGCTCTATTTCTTTTTCTGTAGAAAGAATAGAATAATAACGCATTTTCTAATTTCATCATAAGAGTTCCATGAAAGGCAAATCTTTACAGGTGTTACCAAGTGCACACAACAGTGAAGTACTTTCCTGTTATTACAGGAGGGAGCTCAGAGGGGAAATTAAATGGTAAGCTGGTGACTGGATATTTTCTCCATACAAGAAACAGGACTCTCTTTGGTACACTTTCTGGGTCCTTAAATGATGGATGGTGTGAATTGCTGTGCACATAAAGTCATTATCTCTAGATAGACTGGATATCACTACTGTGCCATGTTATCATTTCTTGATTCATATTTTCTAAACTAGCCATTCTTTCAATAAATAGTTACCATCCAAAGAAAATCAAAAGTACCCATCCTTGAACACTGTGACAATATTTGCTTTGGGGCTTGGGGCTTTCTGAGTTATTCTAATATGGATAGAAATACAAAAGAGGCAACATTTTCTGGAATTATCCTTGCCTAATGGAGAATAGGAGATGGTGACTAAGAATTTCTCTCCCTCTCCTATTTCTTAGGTAGACATCCCATCATGCATTTTATTAGGATTGTCAGAAGATCCCCAAGTCCCAGTTGCTTACAGGGGTTTCAGTTTTATAATGTATCTGTCTATTCTATTTTACTCTCATAATCTATATTCTTTAGAGTAACTTTTCCAACATAATCTTTCTGCAAGTTCTTGTCCCAGATTTTACTTTGAGCAGAGGGTAATCTAGGTTAAGACACAGTGCTGGGAAATATTCCTATTTTTTATCCTCATTTTGTCCCAAGTTAGTTGCAAATCAGAGCTTGAGTACATTGATTTAATGTTGCCAAAAAGATTATTCATGCTAATTAATCTGCCAATTAACATTATATCTACAACTAGAAAAGGGTTGTAGAGTGTGCAAAAGACAAAGATATTTAACAGTCTCCATGACAACCCAAATTTCTTACTATGATATTAAAGTCAATGTGATATCAGTAAAGTGATTAACATGTGAACAGCCACAGAATCTAATAAGTACAGATGTATTTCACATTTCTCGGGTAGTTTATAAGCAATTCTAGAATGTGAGCTTTCATGTCAGAAGTCCCCGTTTCTGATTGTCCTTTCCTTATGATAAAACCCTATTTACTTTCTTCATGTTTGTTACCTACACATTTAGAAAGCAGCTTAAGTTCACTGCTTATAAGGACTAAGCCCCCTTACTCAACAGGTAACTTCAAAAGGATGAGACCCAGCATGTAGAAGGCAATTTGCACAAATTTGATGACTTAATGGGTGTCTAACTCAATATTATTACTTGTACTAGACCATTGATTGGTAAACAGGCAGTGGCTAGATCTATCTTATAACTCACTTGAGTAGGAGACAGAGCCATACTCCTTCTTTGTCATGCTATCCATGGCTGCTGCTGGGTTATAGTAGCAGAGCTTACTAGCTGTGACAAACACTACATGTTCAAACTGCAAAGGAAGCCTGAGTGTCTATATTCACAAAACACAAATTCTTGTGTTGGACCACAATATGCTCCAGCTCATCACAAATTTTCTGTGTGTGCCATGGCGTGTAAAGTGTTGTAAAGTTTATCAGTTCTCCAAGCTGTAGAAGCCATTGTTTTAGAATACTACATACCAAAGCACAGAGGATCATCTACACACAGAACTGGAAAGTATAGAGAAAACAAAGGTAAGAGCTTTTGCAGCAGGTCCTGCACCATCGATGAAGCTCATTATTTCTCCCTAGTTCCATGATCCTAGCAGAGGACGAAGAAATTCCCCTTTATTTCTCCCTCATATTTGTTACTCAGACTGTAATTGATTTTAGTAAGGTGGTGGTAGTTGCCAAGTTATTAATTGGCATTAATGAGTTTATGTGTATATATTTTATTATACTTGCCCTGAGTGTGTTCAGTGTCTGTGTGTGATCATACCCATGACACTTACAGACTTCTCACCATGTTACAGACACAACCTAAGTTTTCATGAACAGGATATACTTGATCTATGGTGTTAGGGCCACTATAATATTGTAAGTTACTTTCTCATTGCTGTGACATAATACCTAAAAGGTACAATGTAAAGAATGAAGAATTCTTTTTTTTTAATTTTAATGCCAAAGTTATTTGTTTATTATTCTTGCTACCTGTATATTTAAAACAAAGTTTCTGTTATATATATATTTGGTGATTTTACATCATGCACCCCATCAAACTTAGTTATCAGCTCTCTCAGATTCATACCCACTCCCCATTTACAAAAATGCCCATTCATGCTGCTCATTTACTTATTGTAACATAATTAAACTCCCTGTGGCCAGACCCTTAAAGAAAACAAATCTTTCCTCACCAACACCTCTGCCAGAGGCCATTAATGCAGAAGTGAAGCATTGTGTCATTTAGTTATGTTCTAGCCTTGAGTTCTTGTATACAATGACATCTTCTTCTTCTTCTTCTTTTTTTTTTAGTCCACTAATGAGTGAGTATATCCCCTGCTTCTCTTTCTGGGTTTGTGAGACCTCACTCAGGAGGATATTCTCCAAATCCATCCATTTTTCTGCAAATTTTAGGATATAATTCTTTTCTTACTGCTGAGTAGTACTCCATTGTGTAGATGTACCACAGTTTGTTAATTTGTTCTCCAGGTGAGGGGCATCTAGGTTGTTTCTAGCTTCTTACAATTATGAATAATGCTGCTATGAACATAGTTGAGCTAATGCTTTTGGGTTATGAATGTGCATCTTTAGGGTGTATGCCTAAGAGTGGTATTGCTGGATCCTTGGGGTGATTGATTCCCAGTTTTCTGAGAAACCACCAGACTGCATTCTAGAGTGGCTGAACAAGCATACACTCTCACCAACAATGGAGGAGTGTTTCCCTTGCTCTGAATCCTCTCTAGCATAGGCTGTCATCTGTGGTTTTATCTTAGCCAATCTGACAGGTATAAGGTGGTATCTCAAAGCTGTTTTAATTTGCATTTCTCTGATGGTTAAAGATGTTGAGCACTTTTTCAAGTGCCTTTCAGCCATTTGTAATTCTTCTGCTGAGAATTCCTGTTTTAGTTCTGAATTCCATTTTTTAATTGGGCTATTTAGGGTTTTTGGCTCTAGTTTCTTGAGTTCTCTATATATTTTAGAGATTAATCCTCTGTCACTTGTAGGGTTGGTAAAAATCTTTTCCTATTATAGATCATAGTTTGAAGGTTTGGAGTCCACCATTGGTGGGAGAGGATGGTGAGAACAATTTATAGCTGTAGCATAGCAGCATCATGAAGCTTCTTGCTCTCACTGGAGCAGATCTGGAGTCAGGAAGAGGGCCAGAAAAAGGGTCTAGATTATGTTTTAAATCTCCTCCCCATAGTGACCCACTTCCTGTCCCTAAACACCATTTCCAAAAGGTTCCCAAACCTCTAAAACAGAGCTAACTGCTAGGGAACATTCAAATAAATGAGACTGGGGAGGGGCAGGGAAATTTCACATTCAAACCATAAAACACAGCTAGCTGGTAAGTATAAGATGGGGTTTTTAAAAGGCACACGGCTCAGTACCTGCATTTTCTATGGTTTGTCCTGACATGGGCTAGCTGTGCCCATCAGTAGATCTTTTAACATTCTAGAGCTTGACATGAAATATGTAGTCACTAACTGAATGACCACTGAACACAATCCTGAATTTTGGAAGTTACTAAAACATACCTATTTGCAGCTATGAACTTGCAAGTTTAGTTTGGTTTAAATGAGATGAAAATGCATTTTTAAAAGGAAGGGAAAGGTGAAGGAGGCTTGCAGGGGGTGAGCAATGGAATCCAACAAGTTGTTTTATGGAGCTTGGAGCATTTGTGCCTCAATTAGGTCAAAAGTCACTTGAGTAAGATCCAAAGTTCACATTGACAAAAACTGACAGGATGGCAGAAGCAAAGCCCACTTTGTTTTCAAACCCATTCCCTCTATTCGGAGCTGGCATGGGCTTATCTCCATTGCTTCATCCCCTGACAGCACTCTGCCTCGGCTTCTTTGGTATTCCCTGTGCAGTAAATCTTATCTTTCTTAAACACAGGCTAAGTTTTGTTTTAATTAGTATGACTTCTTTTAATTATAAGAGGCCTTTCTTCCTTTACTCCATCGCAAGTTCAAAGGCATGTTCTTCAGAGTCATCTGCACACAGGTCACCTTATCTGTGGCCTTCTTTTTCCCATCAGTTTTATTGTCAAATCTTCCATGTAGCTTCAGTGCACATGGCTTATTTTTGCTTTAATGTTCTGACTTGCCCTGGGCTGCCCAAGTCATTTAGAAAAGGGTGGCCCAGGGACAAGAAGGCCATTTTCAGTCCTGGATTCCCATAATTAATTGCTTTTTAATCAGTAGCAATGACTCTATTGGCACATAAGCCTGCCAAATATTTGCTTACTTCCCTTGTGAGACGTTCGGCTTCAGCCACTGAAACCACACAGCTAGTTGCAGATATGGAGTAACGAGCTAGCTTAGGGACATGGAGCCGAGTGCAATCTTGCAAGGCTATAGAGGGTTATTCATGAATTATGGAGGCTTGTCTGATATAGCATGGTTTTTATGCTTGACAACTTCAGGGTTTTTTTTGCAGTCATTAATTTATTTTTTTCTGATATGTATTTCCTTTTCTAATTTAAATGCCAGGACTTGATGGTAAGTTACGTTTTTTGTATACAGAACTTTTTAGGTCATATAGGCAAAGAACACTCAAGAAACATAGAATGTACACATGAAGAAGCTAATAAGAAATTGTTGTGGATTTCAATGAACAAAATAAAACAGGACAATTGGACAGAGACTGGATTGTGATGGCCAAGAATAAAAAAATCAAGGTCAAATCTGAAAGCTAATTTTTGAGTAGATCTTTAAGTGTTGAGAAACTATCAAACATGCAGAAAATAAATTGAGGTCAGGGTGGGGATGTCCAAGTACTAGAACCTAGGTACATTAACTAGGGTGTGTGAAGGGGCTGTAGGTCCAGGGTATTTATTCAAGTCCAGTGGGCATATGTGTGATCATACAACAGTAGTTTATGATGAAATGAGATTAGATTGTTAGTTCATAGTAAGGGAATGTTTATCCTTGCTTCCTTTTGTGTGCCGGGAACCCTGCTGCATACTTTGGTATAACAATTCATAAAGCATTCATATGGATCAGATCAGTTGGACTATGGGTCACATTCATAACATATTCCTAAACTGTGACTATGTCTCAACAGTATGAAGATCCTCAGGTTTCATTGTTTCTCAGAAAGCTCTCTGTTCCCCAGAAATTTCATCACTAATTTCCTGACTGCTGGTCTCCTCCATTAACAGTGATGACTCTTATCATTTCACCATTAATCAGCAACAGAGCACAAGGCTGCCAATGATTCCTTTACCAAGGTTTTCCAAAATTGACTCCACACTACGCACTCCCTACCTGGCAAAGCCCTGCTCTTCCTTGGAATTTATAATAAGCCAAGAATATCCCTCACTACATTCCAGACTTTGAATGGGCTTGTCCTCTTGATCTAAATGGAGACATTCAGTGCCCTGTTATAGATCTTCCCCTCTTCAGTGATGCTTTCATCTCTTACATCCCTGATAACTTAGGACCTGAGGTCAATGGGTTATTCCCTTTCCTGTTTGTTTTTACTTCAAACACCCCAGTTGCTTTGAAGCACATCATTAGACTTTATTACCCAGAAGACTTTGTATAGAACTGCTTTCATAGTGTTGGCTTTAATTATATATTTTATTATTTTTGTTTTGTAGAGAAGTCAGGGAATCCCAATGTGTAGGTACATAGACTATGAATTCAAATCACTTGGGTTCAAATCAGACTCTATTACATACTAGTGTGAGAGTAGAAAATGTTAATTAATATCTTTGGTACTTACCCTTTATCTTTATAGTAAAGATAGGGTAGATACAGAGATGAAATAAGGTATGTACCTCATGAAGTACTGTAAGTGCCATGTGCATGCTTGTTATTATTTTTAATTGTAATTAATTATTTATAACTCTAGCATCTGATTTGTTTCTTCCTAGCCTACTCTGTCTGATGTCATATTTGGCCAGTTGGCCATCCATGAAGATAGGACCTTCATGACATTGACCTTTCAGACCTTTCTTCTTTTTATTCTTAACCTTTCCTCAGTCACCTATTCATTGGTGACATTGTAGACTTTCTTATCTCCAGCAGTTACTGTATCTCTAAATTCATGATTTCACTCATCCCACCATGCACACTTACCTCTTCAACTGCTATGTACTGACTCTATCATTTGATTTCCAAAGGATGATGTTATTGAACTTAAAGTTCATTCTCTCTTCTACAAGTTTGGGTCTGTCTACTTCCTTCTGTATTCTTTGCTCCACTCATCACGTAGCTTATATTTATGCTTTGTAATTAGAATAATTGGCTTAGAAAAAAAAACATCTGGTCTTCCTTTTCTTTCTCTCTTTTTGCCATTCCTTAAAAAACAAAAAACAAAAACAATGAGTAAAGTCATTAAATCACGAAGTTTGCATCTTGATTCTAGAGTTCCAATGTGTGATCATGACATTCAAATGAATATGAAAGCTTTAAGTAATACTACATTTCTATGGTAAATTCACTCTCCTCTTATCTGTGATAACCATGCCCCATCTCTTTTAATCTCTGAAATTTCCCTCCACTATCTGATCCTCTCATTTCACACTTCCCTGGAATATTAGATGAAATAAAGAAGGCATCTCCAGTGCTTATCTTATCTGAGTTCCCAGCCCTACCTTCACTTCTGTCTCCCCTTCTGTAATGATTGAAGATCTCCCTCTTTTCTGTCTAAATCAAACCATTTTTCTGGTCTTTGGAACTTCTACCTCCAATACATCAAAATACTCTATTTTTACATTTATTTCCTCCCTTTTCAACATCAATCTTCATTTATGGAATCAATCCCATTGGCACTCAAACTTCCCTTAACATTTGTTATCTCTCAGGATCCTTTATTTTCACTCTGACCTTTTCTCCATGTTGGATTTATACCATTGCACTCTGTGCATTCAAGATTCTGGTTGGATTTAGTGAGTAAGAGGCACACTATAGGAAATTGGAGGAAGAGAGGAAAATTGGATCTGGGCCATTCCTCCTTTAATCTCTGCTTCCTGAACAAAGGGTCTCAGTAACAATGGTTCATGTATACCAGACCCTTCATATATCTTTATGAGTAAACATATTACAAATAATAGTCCGCTGTATCTGTGTTATATACTCTCTGTTAGACTATATCTCTAGCTGTAGATCCATTTCTCTAAGAAAATAATCTTTTTTTCTCATGTTTTACTGGTCATTTCTCATTGTTCTTCCTTATATCGAACAGATTAGTTTTGCATGTGTCATAGAACCCTGGCAATATGTCTTAACTTCTATTTTTTCTTATTCCTCTATTGGTTTTAGGATCTCATCTATGTAATGAACTAAGATACCATCTTTGCATGCTGTGTCTTTTGAATGTATATATATATGTGTGTATATATATATTTCAAATTGTATTCTGGGGTCTGGAAAAGGGAGATACATACACTTACAAATTTAGTGGGTATCTTAGAATTTTCATGGCACAAATGGTGTCAATACTCTCATGTACCTCAAAGACTCTGATCTTCACAGGCTTCTCCAGTTGAACAGAGTACAATAATCCACTCATCTTTTTGGGTCAAATATCTCTTATTTTTCAGAGCTCACACTCAATCCACAATAAGTGTAACCATCTCCTTCTCCAAATTAGTCTAAACTATATCATCTCACAACCTTTCTTGTTATAGCACCATTATATTTGGACACCATCTCCTCTCTTCTGAGCTCTTGAAATAGCTTCAGATCTGGCATCCCTGAAGTGACGTTTAGCAGGCCATTCATTACACTTTGTAGCGATAATCTTCTTCCCACTGGAATTCTCTCACTGCTTTAAGAACTGCTGTCAGATAACATGTGGCTTGGCATCTGACTGATCAATTACCCCTTTTGGCCTCCTTCTCTTTTCTCAGAAACACTGAACCTCCTTTTGTCCTTTGAATGTTATAACTCATCTCAGTCTCTAGCATTTTGTTCATGATGCTCTGTGCTTAGGATATCTCTATTTGTGTCCCCGTAGCTATCTTTTCCCTGTGCTAAAATATCATTTTGTTTCTTGTTACTTTCAATCTCTATTATAATATATACACTAACATTTGTTCAAAATGATCTAATTGATTTGCTTATATATATATATATGTTGATTGTGTATATCTTTCCATAGCTGAGAAGATAAACATTCTATAGTCATAGCCACTTTTAGAACTGCTTGTGGTAGGTTATATGTGCTTAATAAAATTTGTAGAACAAATAGAAGAGTGAAATAATAAAATGACACATGAAATTAACATGTGAAGAAGTGCTCTGAATATAAGCAAAAGTATCTTGGGAGTAACAGGAGAACAAAATGGTTTCCCAGTTTACTCAAAAAAATCACTTTCTGAGGAAGTGACATTTAAACCAAGAAGTGAAAGGTAAGTCGGAGTAATGGAGAGCAAGTGTGGCAGAAGTGGCAGAAGCATGAGTAGGTGATCTGAGGCCTCAGAAAGGTTGATTCATTGGAGAAATGGAAGGAGGCAAGTGTGAACTGGGTGGAGACAGAGTGGTCTGAAAAGAGTGTGACAGTTAGCAGGAAGCAGCTCATGGTAAGGCCTTGTGGATATGTGTATATACTGAAGTCTGGGCAAGGATATGGAAAGAAATGCCCAGGCAAAGACTTTTGCCTTACAGAGGCAAAGACATAAAGGCTGACACTGTATAGGGATTTCTTGTGTGATGTCAATGGAGAAATGAGAAGGTTCATTCCAAGGAGGAATAAAGAGGAGCAGGCAGCTGTGGCATTAGAAGACTTTTCTTGGAACTACAGCTTTCAGTGTCCAGAAGGACACAAGAATTGTCTTACATCTCTAGCTTGCAAGAAGGAAGTAAGAACAATCTGTTGAGTAAATGAATAAAAAGAAAGAAATCCAGATAGTAAAAATGGAGATTTAGATCATGGGCAGGACTAAAAAATAAAGCAGGATGAAATTGATATGAGGAGGTGGAAAAGTAGTCAATTTAAGGAGTGCTAAAAGTTTTCAAGAGTAGAACATTTATTGATTAATTTAAGACATTTATTGCTAATCTCTTGGTTCAGTGCTGCATGTACTCAGTACTATATATGTACAGTTTTACTGGGTATGTGTAGACAGTCTTTTGTGTGGTAGGTGGATGAAGTTCTAAATGTGTATTGTTGACACGAGCATGGCCATGCCAAAGGCAGCAGGCTTATGGAAATGAAAAGGCCTTTCCCAGATCAGACTCAGGGGAATGGTAAGTCCTTGACCTGGTGCTAGAATAGATGTTGATAAAATGTTGACCTTTAGCTACAATTAGCTTCCTTGACCCAGATGACTGCATGACCTATCCCTCTGGAGACTGATCCACTGTAGAGATCTTCTACTGGGATTGCCTAACTTGCTTTCTCACATATAATAATATCAACCAGAATTCTGGGTGCTGCCATGTCTCCATCAAAGGGCAAAGCCCACCTTCTCCCAGAATTAAATTACTTTTGTCAGGATATATATATATCCCCATCTGTGTGGACTTCAAAACACATTGTAATTATCCAAAAGACATTTGGTTTTTATTGTAGCATTTGAACTTGGAGTTCAATTCCTAATACCAAGGTTTAATGTCTCCATGTCCTAGTATTTTGCAGCCTCTATAGATAAGTAATGGCTTATGTTTTTCTAGTTAGAGGAATAGTTGTTAGGAAATAACAACTGGTTCTGACTTCTTCTCTCATGTATCTTCAAAAATCTCCCATGTTTCTGCCTTTAAAATGTATATACTACCAGCAGAATACATGCTTTTTTATGTCTTTGTATTTCAACTAGTTTTTGACATTTCATTATGGGCTGAGATTATCTGCATGCAACCTGCACTGGTTTACTAGGTTGGCAACTATTATCATTCTGTTACCCATTGTTAAGGATTTACTTGACAGCTTCTCACTGATGTCATTTCCTTTGAGTTCTTTTGGCAATTATTGATTTCTTGGATTTTTTAACTCATTTATCAGTTTGGATAAAGGAACAGAGTAATAATACAGAAAATACAGATTCAAAGTGTCACAACTCACTAGACATTTTCTTTCTAGTATTCTTGGAAGAGTTGCCTCACTCAACCTTTTTCATAGCTTCAGGAGCTGGGTGCTATTAGTGTCATTTCTGAAAATTAAAGAGATGAGACATAGGCTTGTTAGACCCATTGGTTCTCTCAAACAAGTTCATGAAAGGCTGAGATTGCTCTGGATTGGTTAGACTTAAGCCCATATATATTTCATGGTAATTTAAAAATATTTATTCATTTATTTACTCAAGCAAATAGATGTTTCCTCATGATGCTCTTAAGACTCTTCATGAAAGTCAGGTTTAATACTGTGCTTAGTTTAGTGATGTTCCAATTTTAGATCATCCCTCCCCTAGTTCATTGGATAGTTCTTCCAATCTAGTTGGCACAGGACTCATCTCCATTCTATCTCCTGCCATGGCACTCTCTTGTTGTACATATTGGGTCCTTGGGTAGATTGTGCACAATCCTGCAAGCTGAATACACTCACAGCCCATAATGTCCAGTTTTGACAACTTCTCATTGCAAATTTCCAATATTTGAAAACATTGGATATTTGATTATATTACATGAGTAATATTTATGCTCTATTTCTGTGACATTCTGTAAGGGGTTTTTGTTTTATTTCACTGATACATTGACTATCTTTGATTTGACTCTAGACTATTCTTAATCTGAGTCATGTTAAAACTACCTAAAATGATTTTTTTAAAGAAATTTATCTTTACTTCTGAGAAATATCCTTTTCAACTGTATGTATGTAGAAATATATCTTAAGAAATATTTATACTTAAAGACTTCCAGACATCTGTTTGGGGGAATTTCAGAACCAACTACAAATGGAAATTATTAGGAAAAATATTATGCCCATAATAGACAGGTTTTGAATGTTCCCTTGTCATTATTCATAAACAGTATAGTATAGCAATTATTTAAATAGCATTTATGCTGCATTAGGTATTATAAATTTTGATATAATTTAAATTATATAGGGTGATGCGCATAAACTACATTCAAGTACTATACAAATTTATATAGCATACTTAAACATCTAGGAACTGAATATCCATTCTGCATTTTGAGACAATCTTTTATCATTGAAGCATGAGAGTTTGTGTGAATGGGAGATTGTCACCATTTGGAAGGGCAAAGAACATATTATATGGTGTCAGCGTGCTTTTGCTCCAATGTTGCATCTACCAGACTGTGTAATATCAGATCACTCATACAGCTGCCAACACATTGCTTTCTTGTCTGAGCAGTGAGTTGATAGCTTCTATTGTCTTTGAAATTACAAGATATCATAAAATCAAGTATATAATAAGGTTTAAAAAATCTACAATTCTTAGCCTTTGCCAAGTGGTCATTTATTTAAAGCATCAAAATTTTGACCATGTCTGCCCATTATTTGTATCATTTAGTATTCCATAAATATTTTCATAAATCAGATCACTTTATTTTTCCTGAAATAAATTTATTTACAAAAGAGATTACTAGAAAGGAAATAAAATTTCAAGTGCAAATATAGGAAGAATCATGCTCGGGAGACAGAACTTTGTTCAATAGTATGTTCACTTAAGAAGAACAGACAGAAATGGGTATTGAGCTAAGAGACGAATTTTACAGAGTAGTGGATTCCCAAATAGGCTCATAATCAGTGGAATGAACAAGGATAAGAAGACCTGAAGAAGTTGATTGACTCTCAGGAAGAGAACTTCAGTCTTGGAAGATGATGGCTAAAGATGGAGAAGTGTCCTAGTACATTTCAGGTGCACAGGGGAAGTAGAGATTAATGGTATGCTCAATATATGGATATTTTATAAGGGTCCAGGTTGACTGGTTAGAGGAACTTGAGGAAGCACCATGCTGGTTTGAAAATGAGGGTAGTTTGGGTAAGTTAAAGAAAGGGACACTTAACACAGATGAGTGAGGAACACTGAATAGGTCTTAGGGGATGCACAATGCACTCAGATTAGACTACATAAAGGCGATCCACAGAAAGTGGGCAGCTAATATAGGAAAGGTTGTGAAAGAACATTCACCCTTACTATTTTAAGCTTCATAGGAGTCTTTAACTGTTAGTTTTTAAAACTAGAGATTCCCACTAGTGAGTAATATGGATATTAATATCTCATGTATGTCTCCCCGAAGTTGTTTACTACAATGTAAATATATACATCCTTTGGAAAACAATACTTTATTAGGATACTCTACAAATACATAAAATGCTTATAATTAGCTGTCCAAACACATGTTATTGTCTCTATGATTCCCCCTTCGTCTCTGGTCTGGGAACTGAAAGGGATCTCCTAGGCACAGGTGGAAAACTGCTTGTGGTTAAATTATGAACTTGTTGGAGTTTAATTTAGAACACTCCTTAGCATCTAGCAAAAGTAAATCCTTTCTCCATTTTAAGTTTTTGGGGGAGGGGCTTTCTCAAAAGATGAAAACTTCTTGCTATAACAGCTTGGCTTAGATAGGAGAAAGTCTATAATAAGTGCAATGGAAATGGTTACACCATAAACTATTTCGAGACTTGCCCTAAAATGGGAAATCTAGGAGATGGCTCAGGGCTTCATTTTGCTAGATAACAACACTGCAAAGCTGAGACAATGAAGGATTACGTGTTCTTAGCATTATCTTGGGATTTGGGTTTCATGCCTTGGAGGCTGAAACTTGAAGCTATGTTTAAGGACAGACAGCAGCACTTTGGGCCTCGTTTTTACATCACAGGCTGGATGGTGCACAATTTTTTCAAATGGCAGTGTTCATCTCAGATTTTAAGCCATTATAATAATAAGGGGAAATGATAAGAAAATGGTTCTAAGATAGGAAAAGTTGTGTAATGCTGGATCCCCTGCCCCTATCCTTTTCTCCCTTCAAATCCTAGGTTTTAAACTTAAATTTGGGTTCCTGGCAAAATTCTACAAATGACTGCTCCTTTAAGACAAAAGTAGCTAAAATTTTTTTTACTTTATTTTTAGCATTTGTGATCAATGCCTGGGTAGAGAAGCAGTAAGATTTTTGAGGCTAAAAGGGCGATGAGAAATCATCCACTTTGGTCTCCTCTTGGAAATGAAGAACTTAGAGGCCAACAAGGTGAAATGAAGTGCTCAAGGTCACACAACTGGTCAGCCACAGTGTCAGAGCCAGGTCATGACACTTGCCTCCATCTGTTATGAAGCCTTCCAGACAGACTTTGTTGCAAGCTTATTGGAAAGCATTTAAGGACGTTAGACCATCTGCAGATGTGGTTTTAAAGGTTATTTATTTGTTTTTACTGCAGATCATGACTTCCCTTCCATCCGTCTTCTTGCTCCACATCCCGATTCTGCCCTTTGATGTGCATTGTAGGATTCTTGTTGCTTTTGGCCCAAATCATAAGCTGGGCTCGACCTGAAGCTACTGGTGCCTTTGTTTGCTTATGGAGGACTTCCCCTCCCTATGGGAGATGCTGAAAAATCAGTTGTCTTAGAGTTACATTCTGCATAAGATACATCCTGCTGTGTCTGCCATAGACTCTTTGAGCCAAAAGGCACCTCTGAGGTCATCAGTCCAAACTTCCCACCCAAGTCAGGCATGCTTTCCAAAAATTTCTTGGCATCTTGTCATAGAGTTGTATGGTTTAAAGGTATCTTAAGAGGCAAAGACTATACTGATTCTTTTTTGTAGAAAAAGAAATTGACTCTCACACATAAAATAGTTTATCCCCTTGCAGGTGCAGAGTTAAAACTATGATTCAGGTTCCAACACCACGGCTACCATTATGTCCTTCTTAACACCTAGGCCAGATGAAGTTCTTCTATGAGTTGTCCTGTGGATTATCTATTTATAATTTACTTGTTTATTTATTGTTTTTATTTACTTACTATCTATAGCTAATTCATTGTGCCCTTGTTTTACCTAGCACTGCTAATAATTATAAACAAAGTGACTTTTTGATAGGGTGGAAAAATCCATTAAGTCCTCTGATGGCTATACTAGTCTTTTCATGTGATCATGACAAATTATGATACACTTGGCTCAGAACAACACACTTTCATTGTTTTATAGTTCTAGAGGTCAGAGGTCTGAATTGAAGGTTGCAGAGTTAAAACTAGGGCTCTGGTGGAGTTGTGCTCCTTTTGAGTCTATAAAGGGATTCTGCCTCTTTACTATTTGTAGCTTCTAGAACCTTCTTTCATTCCTTGTTTCACATATTACCCATTTCTTTCATCCTTAAAGTTTACCCCTCTAGCCATGTTTTCTCTAGTTCTGACTCTCTCTTCTCTTTTGAAGGTCCCTGTGGCAAGATGAAGGGTAACATTATCATCTCAAACTCATCAGTGTGATCATATTAGCAAAACCTCTTTTCTAAGGAAGTACTACAGTCACAGTTTATTGGAGTTAGGACAAGAGCATCTTTAAAGAACCATTATTGTATTTACCATGAAAATCACAGACAAAGCAGACAAGACACATGTGCCAAGAGTGTCACCCATCATGAAAAAAGGGCATATTTGTAGTGGGCATTGCCTGACCAAAATTATGAGGTCTGTGTAAAGCTCATACACCAGAACAAATGAGTAAGGGAAGGCACATAGAAAGAAGAGAGTGTTTTGAATGGTCTTGAAATGAGAGACCCTTGGCAACTTTAGGGAAATGCACAGTACTTGGTGAATACAAAAGAGCTGTTGGTCCATTATAACCTAACATCTCATGTTGATCCTTTAAGGCACTCAGGAGAAGAAATGGCATGGGACACATGAGCTAACTGAAAGTAATAATGTAAACAATGTAGTATTATCAAATTAAAGAAGAGTTACAATAACAGTACATTTTATATTTCTAATAATTTCTGGATCAGAAATGACAAGGGGTGGTAGACCTCTCATACAAATAATTAGGCAAGAAGAGATCTCAAGGTTAGGAAACATTTATTTTAATAGGGAGAGAGATCACAACAAAGATTATTTTGGGGAAGTCATTGAACTATTTGATATCACAAATGGACATACTCATTGTTACCAAATATTACATGGAACTATCTTGATTTCTAACCATCAGTTTGTGTCTAACTTCATATTGGAAATGATAGTTTATTTGAAAATTTACTTTGGGTAATCTTTGACTTTACTTTATAATGGTAGTCTTCTCCCAGTTTGCAGAGAAGAAAATAGGTGCATGGAAAGACAAAGATGTCATTATCTATAGCTCAAATAATAAAACTGTGTTCTATGTTAATTTTTAAAACATTCCCTTGCTTTTTAAATTTTTGTATTTTCTTTCAATTCTTTTGCTAGTCAATATGTACCCAAATGATGGGTTGAAAACATACAGATTTGTTGTGAAGGCTTGAGATGTGCCATTGGCCAACTTGATGGGTCCCATAAACAATATCACAGCTACTATACATTCTATCACAATTTGAATGGCTACTATATTTTCTTTTTTATCAGGAAGTAATTTACTATTTGTGCTTTGACTTTTTGGTCAAACTCAAGAGATACCAGAACATACAAAGCATTGTATTTCGAAAGGATGGTTTAATATCTTGAATCTGACATCTAGAAATAAATGAAGCAATATTTATTTCTTCAACATGCTCACTGTGTTACCAGGGGATTTTCATGCACCCTTTCACTCTATTCATCCTATTTTATCCTGATTTTGTACAAAAGGAATCAGGAGGTTTGCCAAGCACATTGCAGGAGCTTGATTAAGAATTGCCGAACAGATCAGAAGAGTAATGAAAAGAAGAACTAGAGAGGTTACCCACATTCTCAGTGTTTCTGATGGGCAATGCTGAGCTTGATCCAGAAACTTTTCAGCCCCATAGCTTTGACACAGTGCTTCCAGTGTCTGTTTCAGCAGTATCACCATTTATGGACTTTTTGCTGTGTGTCAAAACACTAAACTGCCTCATTCATATTGACTTCATCATTGAAAACAATCCTTTTTAGTAGATACTATTAGGGTCTTTGCTTTTTTATTTTGTAACAGGGACTATGGGGAGCTATGTAAATTGACCGAGATTATAATTTTGTTTTAGGGAAGTATGGAGCATAGATAGACCTATTCCATGTCACACTTCTGCTGTTCACAATGATGCTAGAGTGTAGAACATGACCATAGATATTTTAACTGAATGAAGACAGTCAGCCAGAGAAGTGGGGATATGGTAAAAATGTGAGAATTTGATTACCAACTAATCGACCACCTACTCATATGTTCTTATATGGCATCTTAGATTTAAACTCAGCAGCACCCTAGAGCTCATGGCCATATCTTCTGACAGTATAAACTCTGAAGTCACATCAACTGTGCTTTCTTAACACAATCACATTCTCTGTGGTTTAATTTGAATAATGACTGACAACATTAATAATTGGAATGGCTTCTGTCCTACTCTTAACACCTGAGTATAGTCACCTTGTATCTTTCCAATATCTGCACTTCTAGGTAATTAATTACTTGGTGAGATGTTTACTCAAGTCTCTGATGTGCATATGTGTTAAAGTTTTTCACTTTATACACCACATAATACTCTCTAGTCAACCCAGAAAACAAAAAGGTTATCCTCATGAATTTTCTATATGCACCAAAAAAAAACCCCTAAACAACAATATAAAAACTACTGTATTCTGCTGTTGAGTAGAATGTTTTGTAAATATTAACTTCATAAAGTTAACAAAGAATCCCATGCCCCCTAGAGGAGCACCTGACTCAGTCTTGATGTTGTGGGGAGGAAACTGGATCTGCTAGGAGTGGCTGAACTGAGCAATATTGAGACCTTGGGACCTTCTGTCCAAGCTGGGGAGGAGATGGGGAGATGTGGAGAAGAGAGAGTGACCGGAGGGGGTGGGAGGGGGAAGGGACCTTGAATAAGGAAATACACGTATAGAAAATATGACTTTATTCATAATAATACAATAAAAGTTTACAAAGAATACCTTTATTGCTTTTCTAGATATTATTTCTACTAGTTACCAAAAGAGAAATGTCGAAAATTCCAATTTAATTCATTTTTCTCTTTAATTTCTATAAATATTTTTATTTATGTTCTTGAAAATCCTACTGATGAATGCCTAAATACGTAGTATTGTCCTACCTCCTTGGAGAATTAATTCTTTTTTCACCAGGCAATATGCCTCATGAACCCTAGTAATGTTCCCCATCAAAGTTTATTTTTTCTGATGTTACTATATTTACTTCAATTTTTAAAAAATATTTTATAATTGTTCTTTAAAAATTCTATATATGCAATCAATGTATTGTGATCATAGATGTCTTCTATTACCCTCCAACTCCAACCCCTAAACTGCCTTCTTTATGACTTCATGTTCTCTTTATTGTTGCTATTGTTATTACTGATAACCCCCGAATCCAGTTAATGCTAACCATGTGCTTGGGTTCTGATTCCTCCACTGGACATGGTCATCACCATCACCAAGGAAAAGTTACTTTTCCTCCCTCAGTCGGTGTCAAAATCTTCTCTGCTAGGTGTGGATCCTCAGAGTGCCCTAGCTCTGCCAACATCCATGCAGAATGTTGACTGAACTTATCTTGTGCAGGTCTTGAGTAAGCAACATGAGCTACAGTGAATTGATGTGTGAAATACCACATCATGTCTAGAAGATAGCCTTGACGGCTCTTCTCTCATTCTCTAGTTCTCATTCTATCCACCTCTCATTGTGAGATGTTCTCTGAGTCTTTCATGAGGGAAGTTCGTATAGATGACCCATCAGCAATCATGAAGTCTCAGTACTTTGATCCTACATGAAGTAGATTTTTGCTGTAGTTTATAGTGGGTATTGTTTTCTGTCATTTTCTCTTAAGTGGAAGACTTACATTTCACAAGAAAGGTAGGATGTAGTATCCTGGTGGGGCTTCATGGTTCCCTCTCTAAGGCTGCACCTACAAGGGAATCTCTTCTCTTTTTCTCTCCCCCTCTCACCCTCCTGCTTCCTCTCTCTCTTTCTCCATCCCTTTCTCTCTCCCCCGTGTGTGCTTTGTTGTTGCTTTACAATCTCCATCATTCATCTTGCGAAGTTCATAGTTCATGGTCTATTAAAATCCAGTGAATTACCATATGGTTGTGACTCTCAAGTCCTGTATAATCTCAGGCTAGCCTATTCCTGGCCCTTCTTAATCCTTAGGAATCAAATTCCTGTGCCTTCAGTACTAGTTAAGCTTGTTATTGTAGCCTGGCTTAATTTTCATTTGGTTTTAGGCTAGTTTGTTCTTTTCTGCTTGATCTTTTTGAAGTTGTGAACTTGACGCTGTATGATATTGAACTTTGGTACATCTAAAATGGACATTCTTTTTTTTTTTACTTTTTAAGTAGAAGGTAAAAGTCTTTTAGAGCATTTTTTGTTTTGTTTATTTTTAGTTTATATATAAATATTTATCATATTAGTTGGCAAAATAATGTTATATATAATACATTCATCAACAAATTAATATTGCATACAATATATCATATACACAGAGAGATATATGTTTAGAGTATGAACTTGATGATGATTTTTGTTGTATTTTGTGTTGGACTACATCTTCCCATGTGGCATGGGCCAGCCTGAGCTCATGATACAGTCATGGTGCTTTAAACTCAAAGTCTCCTACAGTAGCATTCAGAGTGCTGGAAATTAAAAACATGTATCTCAGTCCTTGTTCTAGCTCTTAATTTAGGAATGTTTTCCTAGCACAGAAAGCCAAGTGGGGCTTCAAAGAATGAGCACTGTATTCTTAGATGTAGAGTGAATCTACTTTGTGTAGGAACAAATTTGATTGAAAGAAAATCATATGTCCACTTAAATTTGATGTATAGCACACACACACACACACACACACACACACACACACACACACACACACACTCCTTGATAAATTTCCTGGTCATTTAAAATTACAAGATAGCTACCTTATTTATAATGTGATATTGTGAGATTGACATAAGCACCTTTTATATTTAACAGATTCTTCATTCCTTCTGTATTACTTTGTTGAATATATTCATAGAAGTGAGACTTCTGATGAAAAGATTGGTGACATTTGTTACTTTTTAAAATATAGGCTACTAAATTGCTTTTCAAAGTGTTAAAACTAATTTTTGTCTTCCTAGTATTATCTTACCATGTGCCCACAGGTGTAAAGCATTTGCACAACATATATACACACACATGTAGTAATTTGGAAACTTGAAGTGATATTCCATCATATTTTAAAAGGTTTTCATTAATTTGAATATGAGTGACTGTCCATGTAAAATCCCCAAACTCAGGTTTTCACTTGTGCTCTGTTACATGATCTTTGCCCTTTAACACATTAGAATGTCAGATCCTGGCTTCTGTTTCACAGTTTTAACATATATTATGTTTAATGTTCCCAAATATTGCAGAATTGGTTTTTACAAACCTGCAGTGGGAGAGTGCCTAATATGATAACTTAAAACTGTCCTTTTTTATACATGCTTGGTCCCATCCACAAAAACATAAAATTCGAAGTGTACGGCTCAGAGGTCTGCACTGAAAATCTAAAAGATTTAAGTCCTGTTGATATATGCTTTTGATTTCTGTATTCCAATTACCCTCCTGGGTAAATTGCTAAACTTCCTCAGATCTGCTCTCCAAGTAAGCTGGGCAGAATTTGCACCCTCAAGTTAGGGCTTAGAGAGCCCTGGTTTCTCAGTTGGCTAAAGCTGTTATCCCAGCCCCAGGACTGGCTCACTTATGATATATCTGCAATCCGGCTGTTTGATTTCTCTCATCTCTAACTTCAACCACATCCATTTTACTAAATTGAAGACACCACTTAAGAGAAGTTGTTAATGGTTCCCGGGTGAGATAATGTGAGTCGGCAAAAAGAGAAAGAAGGATCTATGCACCATTAAGATAAAGAAGTTGAAAAGTTTCATTCTGTTAACCCTATTGAGTTTTACTCAATGCAAGGGACAGTGCGAAGCATGTATTATCTCATTTTTATTTTACACAGACTCGGAGATTAATGCCATGACTGCTTTCTGGTAAAGAGATCACAATAACAGGAATGATGGAGTTATCATTTGCCACCACTTGAGAAACTCCTGAAAGAATAGGTTTTGGAATTGGACACTACATGGTTTATTTTATATCTGTCATGTATACAAGATATTTCTTCAATATTAATTGGCAATAACTAAGGAAACACCAAAGGGAATTTCTGGATTAGAGATATAAATATGGAAGTCACCAGCACATAGATGTTGTGGAATGCAGAGAGAAACCTGAACTGGAAAGCATGTGTGGAATATGATATGAAGAAGAGATAGGGTTTAAGATCTGAGATGTGGATCTGGAGCGAATTAACTGGCAAAGGAGAACACTGGAAATTGGAGAGTAAAAAAGGAGAGGATCCAGGAGAGTGTGGCATACTGGAAGCCCAGTGACAATAGAATTCTCTGGAAGTATTTGTAGACTGAATGAATGAACAATAAATCTCAGTAGAATTCCAGCCCTGGTTTCTTGGCTTAAGATCCATTTTTAAAAACAGTATCATGAATGTGAAAATGTCTTCTTGAATATCTAAAAAGCAAATACCTTAAAATTTGTGGGTCAATATTCAAGATCAAGAATATCATGCAGCCTTTAATAATCATTGAAACTATAGTTTTGCTCAAGGGCCACAAACTAACAAAAAAAAATTCTTTCAAAGAACAAAAGCCTTCTGGTCCTTGGCCACCAGCTGCACCTTCTCATATCATTTTCTTTAGTTCTAGAAAATTTTCTTACCAAATGAGACTTAGGCATCAACTTCTTTTTTTCTTTGTTGATATGTACATGTTATACATATACATAAATATTCATAAATACATGTATGAATATAGATACATTATAATACATGAATGCACAAGGCACAGACATACACATGAATACAACAGTCTACATGATGTTACTTGTATGTGTGGTTTTAGGGCTGACCATTTGATATTGGAAACCAGCTGGTATGCCCTTCCCCCACAAAGCTTATGTTTCTCAGTCTCCGAATTCTAGAGTTGCTTTTAGCCTGAGTGGGTCAGTATCAGAAAAAAAATCCCAGTCACTCAAGCATGTTCACTTCATTAGTATATTTTCAGACTTAGAGCATTTCCTTTCTATAAAGACAGCAGTGTCTAATCCAGTACTTTCATTTCTCCCCAAGGCACTATTTCTTTTTCCATTTTGCCTAGCTATGTACTTGGTAAAGAAACAGGGCATGGGAGCAAGCAAAGAATTTGCATGAATGTATTTGTGATAGATCATGACCTCCAAAGTGGTTTCTTCCCTGACAGTGTGACAAAGGAAAGGGTATTTCCCTTTACTCTCATTTTCCCTCTTAATGTCACAAGCAAATTCACTAAAACCTCAAGGAAGGTACAGATCACCCTGTCCCCCAATGTCAAAGCAAGGGTGTCATTATGATTCATCACCGCAGCACATGTAACCTGCACCTTTCCCAGGAAGGTAAAGTTCAAAGTTAGTAACACTGAATTCTCTTTCTCTTTACTTTCTTTCCACTCACAGCCAGTTCAGTGACCTGAAGATATTTGTTGTTTTTCCTCTCCTCTTGGGAAGCACATTACCAGTGTGCTCCATCTTCCCACCTAAATCCCTTCAAACTTACAAATGTGAAATCCACTCACAGATGAATGTTCAAATTGGGTCATTTTGTTTTCTTCCTGCCACTGTCCTCTGAACTGTTCCAAAAGGACAAAGAACAAAATAGTCTTTCCTCATCATCTCTCAGGACACGTGTATATGCAGATAGTGATAATCCATCATGAAATGATTGCTGTTGAAAATACTACTAGAGGCCAGCCAACAATCTAGTAATTGTTCCTCAGAAAAACATCTTATTAGCAAACCCAATGATGGCTTTTGTTGAATAGGCTTTGTATATAGAAGAATTCTAAAAGAACATCAGCTTCCCAGGCTCAGGTGTTGGCCATCATCTTCTCCATCCTTTTCAGCTCCATGTCTTTCTGCAATGACACTGCATGTACCCGTCTCTCACATTCATCTGTCTCTGCCACTGTTGCTTAGTTGATGATCAAGGACCAGAGATGCTGAATTCCCCATAAAGCTTTTGTAGTGACCAGGTAGCAATCTCTGAAAATTTATCTTTATTTCTTCTTCAATCTGGAATGTGTCTTTTCCAGATGCTTTATGTCCAACTTAAATGAGAACTGCTATTTATTCTGCAGGCATGATGACATCAATAAAATGAATAATAAACTATAATAATAAACAATCTTTTCTTTTTCTAGATCCAGAACAATGTCCAAAACAATGTAGATAATCACTGAACACATTTTAAGGTCTGATAAGCAGATGCTTATTTGGCTAGGAAATCTGAAAGGGTCAGGAAAGGGTCAGATTCTAAGTGAGCAAGTGACAAATGTTTTTGAACCAGAGAAAAGCATTGGTGGACCTTGCATGGAGCTATCAGAGTTCAGCAGAAAGAGAAGACTTTCAGAAGCCATTGGGGAAATATTGAGCAGACAGCTGTTCAGAATAGAGTGTAGATTATTAATTGGGACCCCAGAGCTGTGTGGCAAAGGCAGAATTTTGTAAGAAGAGGCTAGGAGGGCAGTGCAGGGTGCAGAGAGGGACATAAACAGAGAGATAGTAAGAGATAAAGAGATAAAAAGAAAAGAAGAGAGGAGAGGAGAAGAGAGTAGGGGAAGGGAGGGGAGGGGAGGGAAGGGGAGGGGAGGGGAGAGAGAGCTGAAAGTCTGAAGTCACACATAGCAGGTTTGCATCCTTTTTATTTTCTGTGATTCTGGTCAAATTATGTGATAATTTTGGCTTCCTCTTATCTTCATAAGAGATACAGCACTATTTTTTTTTAATCTTTAGAACCATGAAAGCATTCAAGAATTACAACTGTTATTCATTTGTGTAATATCAACTCTTTTTGGTGCACAAAGTAAGGGCTGATTATCAGAAATTTATAGAAAACCTTTGATTAAGGTAGGTTTTTTTGTTTTGTTTTGTTTTGTTTCCCCCTCCCCCCTGTGAGAAAGAGAATCCATTTATAAGACTTTTGAAGTCACCAATTATTTATAAAACATGCCCTTCTGGGACTTAGGGGCTCATGACATATACAGAAGAGCATTGTCTTCTCAAAGTCTGCTTGTAATCTTTGCATGGACTCATGTCACTTTGAAGGGTTAACAGGAAACTGGATGTCATCTTGTCAGCCGCTCTGATGGTTTCCAGCTGGAAGTCATCTTGCTATGACCAGCCTCACATCTCCATCAGTCCTTTCCCTGGTATCACATTTCTCACTCTAGGTCAAATTATAGATGATAATATACCTGTTGTCTCCTCCTCCTAAAGGTAAGCAACTTGGAGGAAGGAGCCATACCTGACTCACCAAGGGATTCTGCCGAATTCCGCCCACTTATCTTACAATGATAGAAACTCATGACTTGCTGGCTGGCTGGGAAAATTTATAGGTACACTACCAGTCTTGTTCTGACAGATACTCTAACATCTTGTCTTTGTTTTCCAGGCATTAGCACGAAGCTATATATTCAAAAGACTCATAAAAAAAAAATGAGTGAATGACTTCTGAACCCAAGAAACCAATTTCAAATGATCAGAAAGTTTGTTTTTCATTAGATTTATTCTTTTCTAAGAGAAAACAGTACAAGGGACTGGGCTATAGCTTACGGATAACTAGAGTTCCTCACCAGCTTAATCAAGGCCCTGGATTCTACCCTCAGCAGAAGAAAGAAGAGAAGGGAAGAGGGAGGAAGAAAAACAGAAAATAAACCCATGTTTAGTATGCCCTGCGTACTTTTTCCTGAACATTCAGGTTAGGGTTTAGAGCGAAGGTTGACAAACCACAGCCTATTGGCAAAATCCAACCCACAGCTACCTGCTTCATCAAATAAAGTTCAACACAGGAAAGTGTGATGTATGACTAGTTTTTTAGTCACATGTTTTATAGTAGAATTGCTGTTTGCCTCATTAGGAACTGTGGACTCAGAGTACCAACTTGTCTGTCTCATTCACCTTCCAGTATTTCTTATTCATTCCACTTTCGTGTAATGGCTTCAAATGTCTCCCCAGTTCCCACACTTGCACCAAGGTTCTGTCTATTTTTCCTGTCTTCACCACACCTGGGTTGGCTTTGTGATTCTTTCTTGGGGATTGACCTTGCTCTGTCCCCTTTCACCTGGCTCAGGTGGGGTTCCTAAACACTTTGGCATCAGTGTTCCCTCCTTTTTGCTCCGCTCCTATCACGCACAGCCCTATGGACCTGGTGGCAGGGCTAGCATCCTTTAAGGGCACCCTTTAGCCTTCCTCAAAGCTGAGAACTCTTGTTTGTGTGCTTCCTTTCACTTCTCAAGTCTCCTCTGATAACCATTTTTCTCTGAAAATGAATTTTGGAAACTTCACCTGAACTCTAAGTCTTAGACCTATCTTTACCATATTTTCTCCATTATTTATTATATGAAATATAGATGGCTTGGAGTATGGCTATTTCTTAATGAGGCAAACAGCTTCAAAAGACCTGAAACACCTCTCCCTAGGGCTTGGCTCATAGGATATGGTCCATACAAGGAGGAGAGTGTCTGATAAAGCAATAGAGTTGATGTCACTTTTCCAACTTCAAATAGTTGGGTTGAGAATGGAGTACGTCAGGTAACAAAAGCACTATGACATAATCCTGCCCTTCATTTACAATATGACTTGCTTATGCTTTTATCCTTTAAGAATAGCACTTTGTCTTTTTTAAAACAATTGTAGTTACCAAGTAAAAAGGTGTGTGTGTGTGTATGTTTGTCTCTGTGTGTGTGTGTATATATGTGTGTCTGTTTGTGTGTGTGTGTGTAAGAAGATTTGTTTGTCTAATGGAGAGAAAGTCATTTAATCCCATTTGCTCCAAGCAAGAAAAGAAACCCATGATGTTTCCTTATTAACTATATCCAACCCCATGTCAACATAGAAGCTTGCCTTTCTCCAACAGGCAGCATGAAGTTATAAGACTGGTGTGGCTTATGTGGCTTCAGATAATGGCTTTATATTTAGGAGTTTTGTTCCAAATATAATCATATTCCAATGGCCAGGGAGAGTATTTATTTATGAAAATGAGGACCCAGCACCTTTTGAAATCAATCCCTTTATGCAGTCGTTTGTGTATGCTCATACACATCACCCTGAAAAATAACCCCAGAGAGATTGCTTGGCCGGGAAAGTCATAGGCTGCGATGCTTAATTTCAAAGCAGCATTTATTTTCTGCTAGTTTAGAACAGGCTTCCCTCAGGAATAGCTTTCTGCTTGCCTCAGAAATGCTGATGTGTGGATTGTGTAATGTCAGCCCTCCTGTGTACTCCAATCTGTGTGTCATTCCTCACAGCAAGAGGCATCCAGCCCTCCCCTAAGGACTCCCTGCCTTGCTCCTGCCTGAGAACTGAAAATTATTTCTGCCAAGAGTGGAATGAAATATACATAGGGCAAATTCCCAAGAAATGGGTTTACTTTTGAGGTATACCATGGAAGAAACCCAGTGATGAGATTTTAAAAAAAAAAAAAAGAAGAAGAAAGGCCTTTCCCCCACCTCTACTCTGAACCACTTCCTGTCTACGTTTATCTTTGCTGGAGGCCTCTTGTAGTCAGTCTTACTTCCTGGGCTGCTTTGAGAAACGGGAGAACACTGAGAGCTTAACAAATGTTTCCGTGTTTGCTTTTTGAGCCAGCTCAGGTAAGAAGAAGGAGTCCATTCAAACCAATCCAAGACAGCATGCAGTGGTGGCTGAGAGGAGAGAAATGAAACCCCAGAATGTCTCAGCCCTCATGACCCTATTATCTGTCTTTCTGATCAGACTCGTGACTGATTTTTTGAGGAAAGTTCTAATGCCTTGAGCTATTTGCGGCCTTCCTTTTTTCTCACAGAGTCTGCTCAAGTGTATCTGATCATGTGGCCTCTGATTCACACCCACTCCCAGCTCCTCTTTCTCAGGTGGAGAACCTCAGAGGGCTTATGAATGACATATCCTGGAAACAGGACTTCCAAGGAAACCATTAACTGTTAGCTAAATAGTTCCCACCTGTTCGGTCAGCGGAGGGAAGTACAACAAAGTGAGAAAAGCTCATCCCGGTCTTTCATCTTACTTCAGACTCATGCCTATTCCATCCAGCCCAGAGCAAGGCAGATGTGGTTCAAGGTCTTTCAGTGTAGGCTGTGGCTTCACCTCTCTTCAGCTGTTTTTTTTACCTGTTATGGACCAAACAGCTCTTTCTTGTTAGTTTTCTGTTTTAGAGGGCTGACATGCAGGACAAATAAAATGATGGTTGTGGAGGGTAAAAGTCTTTTATACAGTGTGTATCCCTTCCACACCCCTGCTAGCGTCAGGTGTCAGAATAGTGGCATGACAGATGCTTATCCTAACACTTTCTTTGTATTAGCATAGGGATCAGAGCAGGATAATATGCCCCGGTCTCATCTGCAGAGTTGGGGGTAAGGTAGGGTTGGCAAGGGCATTCTGTTTTATTTGGTTTTAATATTTCTTAGGTGATCTTATTGTAAGTCAGGTTTATAAATTGCTGTTAGAGTTGTAGATGTTACAAGTGTTGTGAATGTGTGCATTAGTGTGGGCAGGCAAAAAAAAAAAAAAGCCTAGAACGGCAATAGGATATTGAGTGGAAATGATTCATAACAAGAGGAAAAGACAAAGGTGATGGGTGGAGAAAACTAAACAGAAGGGAAAACGGAGTGTCATGGTGGCTGGGTGGGGGGTATAGATGGGATCGTATTTAATTTGTCAAGAAAGTAGTGGTGAGTGGGCTATGAGAGCTGGGACACTCAGGTTATCTCTCTTGATGATCAGATGCTGTCTTCCTGCTCCAGGTCTCAGCAAGGCACTGCCAGTCTGTAGTTGCCTACCTCCTTTGAAAGACCAGCAATTTATTGCACATCATGCTTGTTCTTTTGCCAAAGAATCTTCCTTAGAACATAATAAGGTGTCTGAGACAATAAAAGGCTTATTCCAGGATGTTGTCCAAATGACAGGAATTGGGTATTTGGGAAGGACTTATTTAGATTTGACACTACTACTAATTTCTTGGCCTGTCTAAGACCCAGATTTTGCCTTTCTCATTTCGAAGACCTTTAGTTGAGAGTTTTGAAGGTATGTGCATATCACTGCCCTGAGATTCTGGAACCAGTTCAGTGGGATACCAGATTTGTATAACCAGAACACATTAATTTAGCCAATGCTTTTTATATTTTAATGACCTCCTAGCGTAACCTAGTGATCTTCTGAAAGGATTCATGCCAATTCAGTAACCTGATATGATGCATCTAATAAGTTCCTTTTTCATGTCAATTTGACCAGTTAGTGGCTACTACTTATGGTGGATCAATGGCACTTTCTCCCAGATGAGTTTGCTGTGGCTGTGGCTCTACTCTGCCTCCTAGGGAGGACAGGTATTGAGGCTGTATCTGTATAGTACCAAATGGACCTGCCAAAAAAACTTCTCAATCCTGATTCGGAAATAATACTTGAAAATTATTAGTAGAAATATTTTGCTGGTTAGAAATTGAGGATGTTACTTTCAGTCTCTATTACTGTCAAGTCTTTGCCTCAGATGATTAAATCTGTGTCAGGAAAGTGGCTTTTTGCTCTCTGACGTGGGTTTGAAAGGATGATGTAGGTCACATGCTTTGCACTGCATTCTTAGTTCAGGCTTTCTTCTCTCTGACTCAGCACCACAGGAAGTAAAGTGGTTTCTGGAGACATAGATTTCTTTGTCTTTTCATGTCTATTAGGAAAGTTAAGTCTTGTAGAAAACACTATCCCTTTCACTTCCTCTCTTTAGGTGGCATGAAACCCCCAGGTGGGTCTCAGGTCTGGGACAGAGGGGAAATAAAGTGTCAAAACTTCTCAGAGAAACATGACTCACAGCTCCAAAGGGAGAATCAACCAACTAGCTGGGGAAGCTGTTTGGGGGATGATGTTGAGGCCAACACAGAGAAGCAAAGAGGAGAGTCCCAGGAATCTCTTTGAGACTTTGCATCATGCATCACCTCATTATATAGATCTTTCCTGATCCACATTCCTTCTTTGTTTCTGAATCCTAATTCTTACTGGACTTAACTTTAGACATATCCGATTTATGCAGTAAAGTGCAATTTCATATTTTGGTTTTCTAGGGTGGATATTATCACCTTGTTTGACCTTCATCATGTCCCCTGTAATAATTTCTCAGGACCCTAAATAAGGCACTCCAAAAGCTAATTCCTAAAGTGCTTTCCATCAGAATGAGTATAACCAATCATTCTTAATGTTCCACTTACCTCTTCACACCTGCCTTCCTGTTTCTGGGCACCCATTCACTTCCACTGAGTCTAGGTTGATCAAAGGACATCTTTTGTGGTCCTCAATCAACACCTCTCAGCTCAGGTGCATGACTGCTCCACATTTAGTGCTTTTGCACTCAACATTTGCTTGTCATAACCAGGAGTTAGGAAAACAATCTGATTACTGATGTAATCCTACAACCATCTGCTTGATTCATCATTCCCAGAAGGAATTTACATTTTCAAAGAAGAGCTTCTTCAGGCAAATGAATCTTTACTTTTGTGGGTTACTACAATCGGTTTTCATTATACTTATCCAGAGATTTAAATATGCAAATATGTAGGCATTAGGGTTTTACATTTTGATAACCTCCAAGTAGTTTAGAAAACTTTCCAGGTAACTGATGCTCAATAAGAGTTGCAAATTCTTGACTCATATTATGGGATATAGCTTCTCTGTAACAGGACTTTCTGGCCCAGTCCAGCTAGTGGTCCAAACCCATTGACCTAGCTGCCCTCCACTGCTTAGGACCCCCCCCAAAAAAAATGGCTCAGACGCTTATATTAATTTCATCCTCTTTGGCCTACGTCTCTGGCACATTGCTAGCTAGCTCTTTCATCTTAATTCAACTCATTTCCATTATTCTGTCCTGCCATGTGGCCCATGGCTTACCTATTTCATTATATCTTGCTTCCTAGGCTGCTGGATCATCTCTATCTGACTCTATCCTCCTCCTACTTATGCTTCTATTTCCCTGCCTACCTACAGTGCCTAATATAGGTCAAAACAGTTTCCTTATTTAAAGAATGATATTCACAGCATACACAAAGACATTCCCAGAACATTTTCCCTTTTCTTTCTGAACAAAAAGGAAGGTTTCAATCTCAACATGGCAAAATTACATATAACAAAACAGCTATCAAGCAAGAATTATAGTTACAATATTTAGTCTATTTGTATTCAGAAAAATTAAAAAAAATATTCTGTCATCTACCTTATCCTTGTGAGTCTAAGGTTTCTTGTCCATAACTGTTGCCACAAACAGAGTAAATTCCACATGGAGTTTCTTCAGTGCCCATCATTCTTTTGAAGTACATTGGTGCTGCCAGGAGCAGACCTGTCTCACTGTCCATAAAAGTCTAAGTTTTTAAAATACATTAAATGTCATATTCTATAGGACTATGAAGTGTTTGAAGATTACCTATCTAACTGAAATATATCTTTGTATACCCAAAAATGTAACTAACATGACTATGAGTTTGGTTGTCATAGATGACTATTAATCTATTTCTTAACTGCATATTACAATTTCAAGTGAGCTACATAAACATCATATCTTAAATAAGAGTAGAAAAATACATATAGTATAACAAAATTGACCTTAAATTTGTATGAATAAAACAAAATCTATACCATTTTAAAATATTTTGAGATTAACAGAAGATTTTTGGGTTAAAGTAAATTCAATAATCTATCTTTTTTAAGTCATTTATATACCATATCCTCTTTTTTGTTTTAGAAAGAGATTGGCTATGACAATTAAACATTTATAATGAAAAACAAATGTCTGTAAACAATATGTTGGGAATTTGCGCATAGTTTTTGTTACTATTTCCTGCTGATTAAGGGTGCTGGAAATCTAACAAGGGTCCTGAGCCTGGATCATCTTAGTCTTAGTCTATAGCCTTGAACCTGATGTGGTCATCTCTTCCCATCAGAGAGTTTTCTGGTGGTCTTGGTTGATGAAACCATATTTGCCTGGAAGCAGTTCTCATTTTTTTTGGAAACAAAAGGAGAACTTCTTTTCCAAAGAAACATATCCTTAGAAACAAATTTCAAAGTTAAGACACCTTTAAAACATATGTTTGTCTAACTTAGCAGCCTTTGCAATCACTTGTCTTTCAGTAGTTAGCTCATTAAAAGTTAAAAAATTAAAAGGAAATACAATAATAACCATAATCTAGATTCTTTGTCTATTCTCCATTTTCTATGGTTTATTATATTTTTATTTCTCTATTTCTTTAAAGGCTTTTTCTACCCCTTTTTCTTTTCTCTCTGAAGCCTATGTATATTTTACACACATTGTAACCCATTTAGAGGGTTTTCTTTATCTGAATGTGTTTTATTGTGTATCATTAATCATTTTCCAACCACAAGAGCTTCTAAAATGCTGGACTATACAGTGTTGATTTGCCTGTTGACTCCGCCCTGCTTGGCCATTTTTCAACATGGCGGAGGTGTCCAGAGCCATGGCTAATTTCCCAATTCTGGGAAACAGTGGATATCATAAAATATCATGGAGCTATTCACCACCGCAACTCTGGGGAATCTTAGGGTCCACACTATCTAGAGCACTGCCACTTGCTGCTCACTCTACTTAAGTGTTTGGTAGTACAGTTTCTTAAAGATCCACACAGTTTTTGCCGAGTCAGAAAGTTCTAAAGAAGCTGATGTGTTTCTGCCAGCAAACAGTTAACTCAAGAAAATGCTGCTACTAAGAAGCCATCTTTGACTCTGTTCCCAATTTATTCAATATAAACAAAAACCTTAAATTGATCACATACAGCTTGTTGCTTATACTGAGTCTTCTGTGAGACTTCAGGGGCCGGGACCTTCCATTTTGAAATTCAAGCCTGAAAGCATGGCTCTGTACCAAGTGGGTCTCTGTATCATGACTTACTTCAGAGACACAACTCAGAAGCCGCTTTTGACTCCATTTCTGTGCTCTAGAACCCTTTTTAAGCTTTCTCCAACTTTATGTGAGTATTTGTGCCCCATGCTGGTATGCCATCACAATTGGTGGTTAGGTAGTAGAATACCAGACTGTAAGGTGTCCATGGGTTGAATCACCTTATTAATTGCTCTTAGATCTGTCACCATTCTCCACTTTCCAGATTTCTTCTTGACCACAAATATGGGGGAATTCCATGGACTGGCTGACTCTTCAATATGCTGAGCTTGTAACTACTCCTGTATCAGCTGTTCTAGAGTCTGTAGTTTTTCCTTTGTCAAGGGCCATTGTTGAACCCAAATAGGCTTTTCTGTCAACCATTTCAAAGTCAATGCTGTTAGTGTCTTTACAGGTTCAGCAGCTAGTGAGCTGTACTTTTGTGCAATCTGAATGACTAGTGATTTTTTGGTATAGCATCCATAAAATACTGTTTCTAGAAACATAATTGAGTATCTGGTTGATACCTATGCCTGGAGGGATTTTAATTTAGGTATTCCATTGTTGTAGGTCATGACCCCATAAATTCACTGCTATGTTAGCCATATATGGCTTCAAACTTCCTCTCTATTCTTCTGATCCTGTACATTCAAGCTATCTTACACTCTGTTTCACCTGATATATTATCCCAATACCTAGAATTTGAACATTTACCTCCTTTAGAGCCCATCTTGGATGCCATGATTATGAGATTATGATTGAACCATCAGCTACCATGTCAACTAAAGCCTTGGATATAAATATTATCTATCAGTATTTTCAGTTTTGATCTTTGTTCATTTATAGAACTCTGCCAAAATATGCATTTCATTGTTTTTCTTGGAACTGTCAAATTTTCCCTTAAAGTTGCTCTTTAAGGGAAATACTGTATGGGCCACTATTTTAGGCATTAGATTTCCTACTCATCCTGAGGAAGCTGTTCCTCTACTGTGACTGGATATGACTGAACCTTTTTGGCTTTGAGATCTCATTTCTAGGGACTTCCTGGGGGAAGCCCTGAGAAGCATTTTCTGATGGTAAATTGTTGCCTTGTTTGTCTCTTATGGATCTACATTCATTTATCCAATGTTGGCCTTTGCTGCATCTTCTGCATAATCCAGAAGTTAATGACCTTCTGTCTGAATTATTCCTAAAATGAACATTATTCTCAGAAGTACCTTGCATACAATTCCTTTTTATATGGTCTGGTGTATCACAATTAAAATAAAAGATTTTTTAAAATTCCTTACTCTAACATTGGCAAGGGCTTAGCCTATCCAGTTCTCTTCATTGTAATGGAGAAATTCAACATTGATTGCATATTTAATCTATCTCTATGGGTGCAGATCTGATCTTTAGTGGCATAAGCATTTTCATACAGTCCAGATTAACATGGTCAAAGGCCAAAGAAAGTATTAATTGCTTCTTAACTTCTGGATCCAATACTGCTCTATGTACAACTTGGGTTAGCCTCTGCAGAAAGTCAGTATAAGGTTCCTTTAAGCCTTGTCTAACCTTGGTATATGACTCAATTTTCTGACCTGGATACAAAAATCTTCCAAGCATTCAGTGCAGCAATACAGTACAGCAACAATGTATGCTCTTTTTAAGTAGTCTGAAACTTAACATCAGCAAATGAGTCTTCACCAAGGATTTGGTCTTGAGAAATGCAAAAGCCCTCAACCTTTCCTTGAATTTCTATGACCCTAGCCTCTTCCCTAAGCCAATTACTCCATTGCAAATGTTGGCTATAGTACAATACAGCAGCTGTTAGCTACATCCAATCATTAGGAGTTATTCTATTTTTTTTGTTGACCATGCATTTAGAATCTGTTTGACATAGGTGGAGTGGATTCTGTGGAGTAATATGGCTTCCTTGATATCTTTTATATCTCTCACATGTATTGGCTCATAATTATACTCCACAAATTCCTAGGGCTCCTCATATACATTCTTCATCTGAACTTTAACTGGAAACAATACCAGTGGAGAAGGGGGTATTCTTTTCATGTTCACCACCTTAGGCAGAACATCTTTATTACCATCATATCTCATAGAAGGAAGTCCTGAATTGTTCAGGGTAGATAGTGTTTTAAAATCCTTCTCCAGTATTGCAACATGCTCCTCCCATTCCTGAAGTGTGGAGACCATCATTTTCTCTAGGGTCTGATTGTCTTGGGTAAACAATCTATCTAATAATCTCATAGAAGCAACAATTTTCCTAGTCTCATCATTAATGTAATTAATATTTCTGAGTTTTACCATTAATGTAGAGTCTGTACTTCTCTTGTACGTTCTTAAAATTCACATCTAAGAAAGAGTTCCTATCTGAAAGTTTGTTGTAACCAATTTCCAGGAAAGCAACTTTATCTGGTAATTTGTTGATTGTAGCTGGCATTTCACCCACCTTAGATAGCAATTGCTAATACCTAGATTTCAAATCTTCCATTATGCTAATCATCATCTCATAGTTAGAATGAGTATCAGGGTGTTGTTTTGAAATATAAATATAGAACCAAGCCAAGAAGTAACAGGACTGAAGGATCGAAACCCTCAGAAATTTAGTCATGCAAGAAATTCTCAATCATAGCTGGAAAGAAAGTCGTAACATCTTGAGAAGATAAATTGTCAGACATTGTGGAAAGAGAAATGCTGACTAGTCAGTTACCTTAACCAGATGTAATGGCAATATTCAACCAGCAGTTATTGTAGGTGGATTCAATGTCTAGCTTTCCACAGCAGAGTAGGCAGGGCCAGGCAGGTTCCTGAGATATGGCTGCATGTCAAACCAAACTGAATAACTATTACAAAAGCAATTTCTCACAAAGTTAGGGCGATATAAAAAACCCCATCTTAAAAGATCATTTAACAATAATTGGGCATGTGCAGCTTCAGGCACTACACTCCAACGGGGTGTTGTCCCTGAAGTTTGCCTAGCTGAAGGACTGAAAACCACAGCTAGCACAGACAGATGAAACAAACCCCTGGATGTAGGAAACAGGCTGCTCTATAGCCAGGTGCAGGCAATGGAAGCCTGAGACCTAGACCAGTTCACTCAACAGGGCAGTGCTAACCCACCTGTAGCCCAGAGGCCAGATGCTTCAGGGGCACCTGCGCACACGAGTGTATTTAAGAAAATGTCAGTGGTCTGCTTGTGTCTTCTTAATAGCTCCCTGAGGGAGGCTGGGCAGCATGACTCCTAGATGGAGCCTCTGGGAGGAGAGTTGAGAAATGCTACCGGAAATGGAAGCACAGCCTCTCCAGGCCCCAGGGGCTAGCTTGGAGAACTAAGCTCCATGTTGGGTGCCATCTGTAACAGGAATTTCTGGCCCCATCCAGTTGACAGTTCAGACCCACTGACCTAGCTGCCCTCTGCTGTTTAGGCCCCCATAAAATGACTCAGATGTTTATACTAATTTAATCCTATTTGGCCTATGTCTCTGACACATTGCTAACTAACTCTTTCATCTTTTATTCATTAAAAAACAAAAGAACTTTTTTCCCCATATATCTCCCTGCTCAATCATCCTTTTCTGTTCCCAATCCTTCCCAGTGTGCCTTCAGACTCCCCCCCAACCCATACACCGATCCCCTTCACCAAAAGGTCAGGAAATCCCAAGGTGGATCAGCTCAGCATGGCACATCCACTCCAGGTCTATTGTAAAGGAACTCCATATGTGTATTACACTTCTATGAAACCTACAGAAGTCTTGTGAGAGAATAATACGGTCAAGTAGGAGGAACATGGGAATGAAAATGGCTTGGACTCTTATTTCTGCTGGAAAGTGAGACCTATAGAGATAAGTTCTCTGAAATGCACATGATGTCATCTTCTTATTGGGCTTATTTTTCGCTCAGAATGGTGATGTATACGGGTAATGCTGGCTCCTTTAATTATGTGCATTGTATGAGTTTGTTTGCTACCAAGTAACATTCCTTTCTTAAAAAATGAGCTACATTCACAGAGGCACAAAAAATATATTGTGTCAGGCATTTATGAGGGAAGAAGAGGCAAAATAACTAACAACTGAGTATTATTTAATGACCAAGATTATAACTGAAAATATGAAAATGAGTCACACAAAAGTATTTCTCTGATATTAGTATATCATTTATGAGTGCATGTGTGTGGGTGTTTTTAATTCATTTTTCAGAACACGGATTCCATATCCTTAGAAGGGTCATAGCTGATGGCATGTTTGAAGAAAGAACTAGAGGAACATCAGTCCTTTAAGCTAGAGGATGGCAGATGTTGAATCTGAAGTCACCATCAGAGAGTAAAAAAGAACAGACTATAAAAGATGGGCAAGGTGCCTGGAACTTTATACCTGTGTCATCTCCTTTGTGTAAAAGGGGAAATCCAAGAATTCATACTTACCTCTGATACATCAGTGCATCCTTGGCTTATTGGAGCAAAGCTAAGAGAACAATGCCTACATTATTTCACAAGACACCCTTTGATCCAGTTTGGAACTACTTGCCTACAGTTGTATTTGTTTTATTCCACTTTGTACTGCCCTAATGGAATGCCTGAGATGAGGTACTTATAAGTGACAGACACTCATTTTATTAATACTCCTGTAGAGTGGAAAGTTCAAAGTCAAGGAGTCTACATCTAGTGAGGGTCTGCTTGCTGTATCATCCGGTGGAAGAGGGTAGAAGCCCATGATAACATGGAAAGTTGTAAGAGAAGGAAGGGATCCAAGCTCAGTCTTTCTCTAAGAACCCCTCCCTGAATGACTCACTCTCTCCTGCAATAAAGGCATTAATCCATTCACAAGGCAGAGTTCCATGAATTATTGTACTCTTAAAGGTGTTCTTAAAGGTGTTCCATCTCACCAGAGAGGGACTGAGTCCTTCACATTCTAATTTCTCAAGCTCAAGCACTGTTATTATTCTCTTATGTTTCTCAATGTCATCTTATATTTCTACAGCCTCTTTCAAATGCACAGGTCAGTGGTCAACTATAAAGAAGAATACCAGGCATCTGATCTGGAAGTGTTGTAAATAGCAATCAGAACAACATTTTTCTACACCCGAAGTTGTACTCTTGGGACTGGAACATAGATAGCTTGGAGGGAAGGAAGGAAGAGGAGCAAAACGGGTTATTGTCTAGTGTGTAGAACCTGCTATGCTGGGTGTTTATAATATGTCTGTCATTATACATTTAATAATGCTACAGTGTAGGCAAAGCAACTGCTACATTATAGAAGTGAACAGCAAAGCGTAAGGGATAAATCAATTAAGAATTCAAAAAGCGTCTAGTCAGAGCCTGTTATATAATAGTAAGATTAAACAATTCATCCTATACATGTAAGTAATAACTCTGTAGCTGCCTGAATCAGAATGTCATAGAATAATCTGACAAAAAATTTAAAAGGTTAAGTTAATGTGAGTGATTCAGATAAGCTTGTTTGAGACTGAGGTGATGGCTTGGTTTTTGAGGCACTTGTTTTGCTGTTTTAAGGACCTAAATTTCAATCCTCAGTTCCATTTAGTCTGGGAATGGTACCAAGCATGAAGAATACCAGTGTTCCTATGATGATATAGAAAATGGAGACAACTGAATCCCCAGAGGTCTGCAGGCCACAAGTCTGGCACCCCTAGTGGTGAACTAGAGGGTGTAAACTTCCAAAGGGAGGTAGTCCTTTAATCTCCACAAGCATTCTGTGGCATGTACACCCATACATTAACACAAACGAACATGTATATATCACACATGCATTTACTGCATGTACACATTAACACATGTACACAATAAATAAAGAAATGAATACATTTTCTTAATGTGTGAAGAATACCCAGATAGATGACATAATTGTCTTTTGTTGAAAAGGCAGTTGTAAAATACTAGGGTTCACAACACAAAACAAAAACAACCACTTGAAAAATTCTCCTAAGTAGAGAATTTTAATGTTATCATTTTTGGTAAACCTAGAAATCAAAAACTAGATGTCCAGTAAATAAGGCAAGCAGGTTTTAAAAAAACTTTAAACATTAGGAAAATGTTGTTATTCTTTGATGTAAGCTTGCAAGCAATAATAAATTAAAACCAGAAAATAATCCTAGGAATAAGTGGACAACTGATTGTTATTGAATGTATTGGGTGGGTACAATTGTATAACAGAGAAACATAGTGTAAAATTGTCTTTTCTGTATTTTCCCATGCATAAATGTGATGTTGTGGGATTTTTTTTGAGATTATAATATGATTATAAACTTCTCATCTCCCTCTCTCTTTCCTTTCTCCAAACATTCCCATAGTTCCCTCCCCATTGTCCTTTAATTTCATGTTCTCTTTTTTCACTAAGTGTTGTCGCATGCAGATATGTATGCATATATACACATATACATGCATATGCTTATATACATATATATTCCTAAATATAAACTGTACAGTCTGTAATGTTTCTTGTATGTATATTTTCAGGGCTGATAAGTTATTAGATAATCACTGGTGTGCTCTTCCCTGGAAAAGCATATCCCTCCCAATCACACCATTTTTCATTTGCCTGTAGTTGTTTGTGTAGGGTAGAGCCATGGAGTTTTCTGCTTCTGCACTAAAAGTCCGTTGGTGTCATCCTTGTTCATCCTATGTTTGAGCAGCTTTTTGGTGAGACATTATAGGTGCAGCTTCTGATGTTATTAAGAAAACCCATCTCACAGCAAATAAATGTGTGGTTCCAGTTAGGACTTGGGGAATAAGTTCACAAAGAAAACAGGAGGAAGCATAAGAGAACAGATACATGAAAAAGGCGAGAGTCCTGACAGAAAACGACATACTGGAAATATCAGGAAGGATCAAAACTGCTCTTCAAAAAGAACAGTGAATAAAATTAGCCATAGCAATCTTGCCCCAAGGAGACAAGAAGAAGAAATGCTGTTCTGGGGGAGTACAGTAGAACAGTTTTCACATCTGTCTATATCTTAGAGTTCCAGCTAACAGACCACCACTGTAAAATTGCTCCAAATAGCAACATCCAAATCCAGGACATTGATCGGTTAATAGATGCTATTTAGGATAGTACATAAAAGCTTCCCATGTTCTGAGGACTTGCTAGGAGCACAGATGACCTGCATTCTTCTTTTTTGGCCACAAAGCAATTAACACATGGTTAGCTCTGAGGTCTCAAGAGTGAGATATGGCTGAGACATGTGCATTTTTTTCTGTTTATAGAATATACATTCCTGTACATTATTCTTGAGTCTCAAAAACCAGGGTAAAATGTAAACACCAACCGACCAACCAACCAACAAACAAACAACTCAAAAAACAAACAAAATGCTAAAACAAGGAATCAGTTTCCAGTGTTACAGAAGAAACCTGAACTGGACACTAAAAAGTTCAGTAACCTCTGTCTCTGTGTACCAGATGTACTTAGAACATAAATTCTCTATTAAGTGGCTTTTGTTATTATCCTGATTTTGCTAATGATGTAATTAGTCACAGAAACACTGGCCACATTGCCAGATTAACAGATCCAATAAATGGCAAAATAAGAGTTAACCCCAGCTTGCCCATGTATTGAAGGAGCCCACACCATTATTTCCTAACCATGAGGAAAGATTCTGTCTCTCCTGTGTACCCCTTCACCCTGCTACTGCCCCATCACCACATTGCACGTTCATATTTCCATGCTGGCCCAGGCCCTGAGGTATTATTGAATTATGTGCTACATTTAAGGCTAGGTGGGGGCACAGATGAATGAAGAGATATCACATACCTACCCCTTCCTGCACTGCTTTTTATCTGCCTTGCTGTTACATAAAAGGAATGTTACAGAAATGCTTCCACCATGAGTTTCCTTTTATAGGATAAATAAAAGAATGAGGCATTTTGTTTTCCTTTGTTCCCCTGTTGCACCTATGTTAAGAATTTGTGCTTAAACCATGACTCACTAATTCTTGGAGCAAAGTACAAGGAAGTTAACAGATATAATACTTCTGTGAGATGTGGGCTTGAGCCTGTGTGGGAAAGATTGAGTCGAAACCGTTAAGGCAAAGTTTCATTCAACCCCAACAATCCACCCATCCCTGCCGCTTACCCAACAGCTCCCAACATGACTGTTGTTCCAGGAGTCCTATTTTCTGTCTTGTATGACTGTCAAATATTCAGACAAGTGATATCTAGTTCCTTTGTATGTGGATGCTTGCTGAATTGCTAAGGTTTATAATTATTAACTGAATCATTGGCTTGTTGTTCAATAGGCCGTTGGATTGGGGAATAGTTATTTACAGAACAAAAGCAAAAGGGAGGTAGTTTAAATACAGTGCAGGGTAAATAAGCTTGAAAAGTGCCTAGTTTTTGCTGACTGCAGTACAATGGGCTTTTAAATAAATGCATTACATTTTCATTCTTTCCATCTAGAAGCACAGACTCTACTGGGTGGAAATATCCTGTTTGAATACCAAGATTCCAATTCACGATATCCTGAGAAACAGTCTCAGAACTTTCTAGAAAATGATCCATTTGGGTACTCCCCCCTTTTCCATCTCTTCCAGCTCTAGCAGTGTGGTTTTCTAGAGTCTTCTCACTATAATTCACTGGTGCAAGGAAGTTGCATGAATGTAAGTGAGTCAGCCTGCTCGCTACTGGGATCCACAAGCTGAATGCTTAGGTAGGTGCTCAGGATGTTTGCTTTGGAATAAACTTCTCTGAAGAATTTCTTTTCTTTGCATGAGACAATGAGGAGTGGGAAGTCACTCTGGGTGTGATTGTTTATCTCTTTTCTTTCATATTCATTGCTTAATTCCTGTGAAAATATAAGTCCTGGAGCAATGCATTCTTTAGGATGTCAGTTAGAAGATGCCATAGAGGAGGACAAAATTCCAGTTGTCTCTGTTTATATCTATTTAGGAGGTTTCAACATCAGTCAAAAAGGGCTTTCTGCAATCGCCTGCATAGACATAAAATCAGTGTTACCACGTAATAGTGCCTGTTCATCAAAATGATATCACTCCTGAATAATTCAGAGCTTCCCCATTTGATTCAAGATGCAACAGTACTATCCCCACTATACCACAATCAGGACCAACATCAGCACTATCACCATCAAAAATAACCACCAAGGTTACATGTAAGTACCCAAGTAACACAATAGCCAAATGAAAATAGTTAAGACACAGTTCTTTTATATAGCAAGATGGTTACCATGTCTTGCTCAGTGGCTCAGGACTATCTGGGCACTACGCCAGTACTGATGTAATTATTTTTCCTTTTATTCATGGCTTCCGAATGGCCAATCTCCCATGACCAGCTGAATCTAAACTCAGGAAGCAAAGAGAGGACTGAGCACACAGCACGTTTCTCTTATTCCTATTCATTTTAACATATAGAGGGCATTCCCTTAAAGACTCTTGAAATGGCCCTTCAGCATCTTCTTGGGTAGAACTAGTAAGGCTTTTTCCCTCATCGTAGATGAAGCTTCGAGACTGAGAGTCCAGCTTGTCTATGTAACACTGAATGGGGAAGAAAGGAATGGTAAACTGCTGTCTATTATGACATCAAATCTGTCACCAGAAACCCAGAGTTGTCTCCAAAAAAGCCTCCTAGGAACCACTTGAGAGATTCCTCCCCCCTCCCCATGACACCCTCCGACCACTGTTCAACAGATTTTATGACAAGTCAAACATAAAGAAAAAGAGTTATGCAAAGCAAAACCTTGTTTAGTTGTTAAACACTTGTCTGCCACTGGATTTTAAGATATAGAAAAATAGGGGTAATGTCCGCCTTGTTCATTAAGGCACTTGGTTGTACTCAGCCCAAGACTGATGTGAAATACAAAATTTATATTTATTAAATGTAGGAATAAATGAACTAACATGATCTTTTGAGTTTAACTAAATATTTTAAGAATGAGAAGTGCTACCATAGGAAGGAGAAAGAGTCATTCTTTTTCTACGAGTGTATGTAAACACATATACATCGAGTGCACAAATGTATTAAACCTGATTATCTTACTTCTACAGTATTACTCATGGCATTATTAAAACTGTCCACTACTTTGCTTTTCAGTGAGTCTTTATACTATAACTTTGCATTTATATTTCTCATGTTCTTCTTTTATAGATTGTACTTAAGACGTTAGCTAGTGGAAAATGACACAGTACTTCAAGGTTACCTTTCTCCATAAAAGTTTGTAAAGATGGTGAGATGCTCTTGTATTTCTAAGTCAGCTTTTGTGCTTTAGACAAACATCTTTCTTCCTTCATCTCCACCTCCTTCTCCTCTTCCTTTTGGTCCATTGTTTGCAATGCTAAAATGATGCATAATATGTCTTGGTTCCCCTTTCAATATTGATAAAATTATTCTTTATTTTAATATGTACAACTTAAAAAATGGGTGGCAAATTGCAAACACTAAATAGAATTTAGTTCAAGTGAGAAAAGACTAAACTAACTAATAATAATGTGTCCTTTCCTTTTTTAGGTGGGAAAAAGAAGAGAGAGAGAGAGAAGGTGATCCTGGGGCACCTGTGTGGTTTTGCTGAAGCTACCTTTGATTATATGACCAGGTGGGTAAGCAAATCCCTAGGGGTTGGGTTTTGGGATGCCTAGGCTAGATTTTGCTTTCCAAAGATTAGTGTCTCCCATGTTATACTTATTTTACACTTTATCCTTCCTACATTCAAAACTTTTAATCCATGTTCTCTGCTAATTCAAGAGATGTAACTGTAAAATGTGATCATGAAAGTTACATATTTTTTTATTTTCAAGACTAGGACATAACATATGTTATGTGTTTTCTCCTCTTTGTTACCTTGGAGTGCTTGCTTATAGAATCTAGCACTAAATTAAGAGTTTGAGTCACAAGTGACAGGCTCACTGGCGCTCTCAGCATCAAGTAGGACTAACCTCATCATTGTCTACATAGCTACTTTGAATGTTGCTATTCTAGTCCTGGTCCACCTTTCTTCAGCTGATGCTACACTGAGTAGACATTCTTTGGGAAGCCTGCCTAAGTTGAAGTCTTATGAATAAAATAAATATTGTTTTACATTATCAATTTTTGGGTGGCTAGCATGCAGCAGTAAGTAACTGAAACAAAGCTCATTGCCATGGGACATCCACATCACACTTCTGATCCACATACTTGTATAACACTGAAGTAGATATTTGTATTTTTCAAAAGCATTTTTTGTTCATGAGCCAGTCATTCTCAAATTCAACTCAATGTGCTAAATATAGTTTGTGCACACACTGCAGATTGTCGGAATGGTGACTGGAGGCACTTGTGAATGTCCTTAGGGGAACATGTGTTGGAGTCTTAGCATAATGGCAATTCTTTTTCATTGAAGAAGGTTTCATAAAGGAAACAAAACTCACTCGCAAGTAGCTGGATAAAATTATCATAAATTTTGAAAGGATTTTTAAATTTATGACTTATTCTTCTGTCATTTATCTACCTTCCCATACATCCCTCTATCTGTTTATAGCTCAGGAAATATAGGAGGCAGTTTGACTAATAACATTTTCATGCAGAGGAGGGAGGAAATTTTTTTTTTTATTTTTAGAATTTTAGCTAGCGGTAGACAATAGATTCACACCGTATACTATCACTAAGGAAGTTCCAAGGTTTCTCAAAGCGGGAGGCAGACTGAGAGATGTGGATGAGGCCATAGTCATGAAGCCCAATGACTCAACATCCAGGAAATAAGCAAAGAGATTTATAGTGAAGTCACTAACTCTGCAATGACTTAGCACGTGTTATTAGTATGAAGTTCTAATGGTGTATTATAGACAGAGTGTTTCATAGTGCCAAAATTTGACTCCTACCTTAACAGAGTAGGGAAAACAGGAAACATATATATACATATATGCGTATATATGTATATATATGTGTGTTTGTGCATGTGTAAATTCATAATGATGAGTTTAAAAAGTGTGGTAAGCCCTTTGAATATAATAAGAGTAGTTGGCAGAAGAAAACTGTTTTTGTCTTAATAGACAGAATTAAGGGACAATCAGTGTGAATACATTTGAGATGAAGCTCAAGAGACATGTGGCTGAGGAAGGTAATGAATGGTGGATGGGCATGCTACACAGGTGCAGAAGCCTTGGGCAAATTTCAGGGTTATATGAGCAGTGCAAATTTATGAAAAGGACCAAGAGCAGAGGAAGCCAGCTTGGGTAGTTAATTGTTTGTCTAACCATTGCTCCACTGATCCACCATTCATCACTCTATCCACACACCTATCTACCTATCACTAGTGTTGCATGCCTCTCACATACCAATGCCTGTCCCAAACACAACAGTCAGAGACATGAAAAACTCAACAATCCCTGTACTGAGGAACTCTTTGTCAATTCTCACAGACACTCTGCGATGAGTTGGCATGTGATTGAACACATGCATTATTGGTAAAGAAGCCGAGGCACAGACTTTAAGGACTCAACCTGCCCCTGTCCTCCTTGTGCTTAGTAGCAGGGCCTCAGTACTTTACTGTCTCTCCTTAATCAGGGAAGCATTATGTATGACCCAGTTTCTTCATACTCATTTCCTCAGTGGAGCAACAATTACAGTTTATCTCTAGCAAATGCTCACAATTTTAGTTTCCTTTAATTATAGTATTTGAGATTGGTGTTATTTTAATTTTAGTTATCTCAGGAGATGTTCCTTCTAGAGAATGAATAGCAAATGAAATAATGCACATGAAAGCACTTCATACTGCATACACTGCCATACAGATGCGAGTTATATATAGTATTATATTAGGACCTATTGCTTTATGTGTTAGTGGGAATTAAGAGCCATTTCTAGACTGATACATTAAAGACATTTTACATTGTTTTTAAAAATGGAGTTAATACTTAGTTGGTGGTTTATAACCATTCACTCAGAGACTGAGATGGAATATGTGAGAAACATATATTTATGTAAGAGACAATATTGTAGTTTTTGTGTGGCTACTAATTGAGATGGTCCATGAGCAGTTTGTCACACTAAGGGAACCCTCTCAGTAATTTAAACATGTTTAGAAAGAATTATTATTCTCTACCTTAGGAATGAGAAGTATATGACTTAGGGAGAGAAGACCATTCTTTTGGGAGAAAGATGCAAAATTATCCAATTTAAAGTTTTTGTTATTTTTTGTGTTTTTGGACCATTTAGGTTTAAAGTCACATGCTGACATATGTTGTGTTTAGTTTTGTTCTTCCTGCTAAACCAGTGATTTTAAATTAAAAGTCACAATACACGTGTTAGCCTAAAGACTACCAATAAATGGTAATCCACACATAGGGGCCAGTATAATCCAGGTCCCAATACCATGACACCATGGCTAGTTTCTTCACTGCCCTGTGACTAATTAATGTATTTATTTGCTAAAGCAAATGACCAGCTGTGTCTATTGAAAAGAGCTGTTGGAAAGATTAAGCAAATTTATCCATGTGAAGTACTTGGAGCATTATTTAATAAAGGCTCAGTACAAACTATGTCTTCTTGGCTCAATCTCCCACAGGGTTGTAGAAGCTATAGAATGAAGGCTCTGCTTTATTTAAATGCTGTTTCTCTTTGCACTGGCATAGTGGGTAGACTGAATGAGCATCTGGTTGGATATGGACCTGGACAAGGAGGGCAGATGATATAAGAAATATAAAAAAGCTAAGTGCTATCTTCATTTGATATTTTTAAAAACTCAAAATTAGAGCAGACGTTTCATGTTGACCATATTGGGTTCAATAACAAAAGGATATATAAATTTCATTAATCATTTTATAAAGTCATCACTTGCTCAAGAAACATAATCAAATAGGATAATTCCTCTAACTGAAACTGCGATACATGTGACATTGGTTTCAAATACATTGGTGAGCTTGTTCATCAACATTACCTGAATTCTGATAGTACATTCAGAGTGGGATATATATTAAGCATTTAAAGTTAAAATAGTATTGATTTCTGTCACCTACATTTAGATATCAACATTTCCCAGTGATTTTACTATGGGAGAATTGACTATTAAAAATGTATACCAAAACATGTTTATCCTGGCCACTTATCTCAACACGGTTTTGTCTGACTCTGATATCTGTAGCTCTTAAAATAAGTTCTGGTGCAGAGGGTCATTGGTTCATACGGTGGGAAGGAACGTGAACACTAGAAGTCTACAGCCATTTCATTTCTGCCTCTTGAACTCTTCCTCTTTGTTATTTAATCCAATAACTGCTTCCAAGATGGGCATCAGAAAAATGTTAGCACAGCATTAACTAAAAAGAAGAAAAAAACAAACAAATCTCAATTCTTAGCATGTTACTATGTTAATGAATTGTTAATTGGATAGGAGGATTGCTGAGACCAGCTCCATGACATCATAGCTCAGCATTTGCTGATGTTGCTCTGAGCTATTGTGAGGCATCTATTCCATTTAAGAAACATGTTAAAGAAATCGCAAGACGCTGGTGACAAAAGAAAGCAAATAGAAAGTGTGCCAAATCTATATCTGGTGCTTATATGCCTAGCAAATTTATGACCTGTGAAAATTTCTGTCTATGAGCTTCAAGGCTTATATTTTGTATGTCATGATACAGTATATGTTACATATAGATATTTATTTGTAGTTGAAACAAAGGACATTGATATTTTACTTCTATAAAATATATTACCTTGTTTTTTCTCTATATTTTAAAATACATTTGTGAATTACTTAGTAATAGTATAATATAGAGGGCTATAACCTCTATATTAACACAATTCACAAAACCCTGAATTAGTATAAGATCAGGGAAAGATGGTATTTTATAACTCATGTAGCTAATGATTCAAAGAAGGTTTATAGTAGTCTTTTTCCGTCAGGCTTTGATGCACAGTGAATAATTTTCGAGATAGACAATGGATTTGAATCTCAGTTTTGCTACTAACTAGTCAGATGATTAGCCACAAGTGACTTTAAAACCAAGAGACCCATCTTCTTCATTTGTGATATGAAGATGATGACAGTAATAGCATAAACTAAACTATATTGAAGGCTTACAGTGTATGAAAGGTGTTATAAGGATGTTGGTGATCAAATAGGGTCAGTATAAAATACCTGCCAGGTACAAACTGTTCAAGCATTGCTTCACTTCTCTCTTGATGGGTGCTTTGAGCCATGACTCTCACTGGGAATCCCAAGTGAGTTGCTTCCTCTTCTGAGTATCTGGCATGCTTGAGGCTGGGGAGAATCCAAGCCTTTGAAGAGCCCTGTGAGAGTGCATCACCAGCTGCATTCTCAAACACACTTCTTCATCCTTCTTCTGGCCCACTTGTAGCCCTCTGGTCTTTGATGATGGTACTTGGGTCCAACTGGCACTACTCCAAATTCTAGCCTTTCTGGGAAGGACAGTGGCCTCATTGTTGAAGTTGGAGAGCCACAGGACAGAGAGCTCATGTCCTCAGGTTACCTGTGGCATTTTGTTCCCAGGGTATTTTCCTGTTCTCCTCAATAGTCTTACCAACAAATGGGACTAGAAAGAAAAAGTGCTGGGCAAAGGGCCATTATGAATGTAAGCCACAGGAGAGAAATGAACTATGATCAATCCTCTTGGATGAGGATTTTGTACAGAAAGAAGTATATGAAATGACGTACTTGACCTACACTGGTTCTCCTCACTCATGTTGACTCAAGAATGTCACAGTCTTAGCATGTAAGAAGACATTTTTTTTTCTGCTCAGGAAAGAATGTAAAATACTATCAGCTCTAATGGGAATCCTTGCTGGATATGCCTATCATCCTGTAATTATATATAATTGCCATTCACCAAACATATACCTTATTCCTTTTACTTCTTAGTTTGTTTTAAATCTTCATAAAAACACTTTGAACAATGAGTTAACATGCCTGATTTGCACATTTGAAAAAACATAATATTAAGAGGAGTTAAGTAATTTCACTCAAAGCATCCAGCTCATAATGGTGGCTTTTCATTCAGAGCTTACATTTGTCTGATTCTGAGGCCAAGTCCTGTGCTTCCCACATTACCTATTCACAACTCTGTTCTCATTAGTAATTATAGTGAGCATTTCCTTTCTAGAATGTTTACATTATCTGGCTTTGCTGTAAACACTCCACTTGTTGCTAGTATCGTTTAATCTTTATAGCAGCTAGATGAAGAAGGCACATTACTGTCTTGTTTTCTGAAAGAAGATACTAAAGGATAGTTACTCTTTCTAAGGTTGGGTGTTGCTGTACCTTGTAGACCTGCTACTGTAATCAAAGAATGCTGTGTCCTTCCTAGTGTCTTATACTCTTTAAATGTCATTGCTTCTAAAACAACTAGCACTTACACAATAGTTATCCCTGCTGTATAACTTGGACTTTGGAAGAGTCTACTTGCCTATATTATAATGCCTACACCTTGAGTAAGATCTACATCTGGGTCCTGGATACTAGCTCAGTGTTTGATATACTTCTGTTGTGTTAGGTTTCTGGGCTGAACTTTCTGGTCTAGCCCAGAGGTTATGACCCACTCTAAGCGCCACTTAGCCTCAAATAATCACACACAGGCTCATATTAATTTTATGCTGATTGTCCTAGGGCCCAGTCATATAACTTGCTAACTCCATCTTAACTCAACCAATGATTCTTATCTTGTTCAGCCCTGTGGCTAGGTACCTTTTCTCAGCAGCATTTCAACTTCTTTCCTCTGCATCTCCTGGCATCTCTATAGCATCTCTGCTCTGCTCTGAGATGTTCCCAGAATTTTCTTAGTCTGTCTGCCTCTGGCCAATTAGCTTTTTATTAAACCAGGAGGAGGGACAAACATTTTACAACATATCATAATCCCATTACACCAAGTAATGTAAACTGTGCTCTCACCACCATACTTCTTTAGGGCAGATGGTAGAAGTGTGCAAGGTTGTCTGTACTTGTTCGGTGCTTAGACCCTGTGTTTGCTGAGCATATGTATAATAAATTTCAGAAGCAGGAAGGTCATGCAGCTTAGGCTATATCCTGCTTTTGTATTATTCTGACTTCTTTCTTAAATATATAGTTTAGCTCTCTGATTGGTCTTGACCATCTATATATACTTGATCTCTCTTCTTGCTTCTTTTTTGTCCATCATAGATTCCCAGGCATTGTTTGTGTGTGTGTGTGTGTGTGTGTGTGTGTGTGTGTGTGTGTATTTTAGGCTTATTTTTAATTTATCAATGATTTGTGTTCTGACATGCTCTGATTAATTAGATATCTTTCATTCAATTCTTGCTGGCCACATACTATTAGCATAAAACTCAGAGACAGATCAATAGCAGTTTTTCAACCCACTCACCTTCTATTTTTCTGTATGTAAAGTATGGAGCATATGAAGAACATTCATGCAAATTCCTTTCTTGACAGCACTGTGATCTACATTTGGGAACCCTTGGTTCATTCAACAAAACTGTCCCTAAGATCAGGTACAATTTGCCTGTTAATCATGGCTGCCATAGGAGGAAAAACATGTGAATAGATATATACCCATAAGATACGCAAGAAGAGAATATTATTTAGTGTATGACCTTGTGTGTCAGGCAATTTCTGGCATATCATCATACTTAATTCTGATTGGTTGAGGTATCACAATCATAATCACCTCCATATTTAGAGAAGATGAAGACACAGCCAAGATGTGTATAGTAATCCAACTCAAAATAGCAGAATCCATCACAGTATATGACTTCAAAACTGATAACTTTACCATAAAATCTTCCACTCTTGCAGTTTCATGTGTTTATACACATGTGTTTTATCACATAACACTTCTTTCCAAAGCTTTCTAGTGACACAGATTTATTTTTAACCTAGAAGTGTGTCAAAGTTCTTATGATTGTTTCTCAGAATTACATTGTTCAATCTTATCAAATGACCACATTTCCCATATTGGCTGTGTCTCAAATTACAGATAACTTCATTGTTTTCATGTACATGGAATATGGTGAATTTGTACTGAGCTGAAAGACAGGTATAAATCAGAGAACTGCATATATAAATGGAATCTTCTGTGATTGCTCAGCTTAGTGTCTTACTTGGGAGGAGGTATTCAATTGTATACATACATAAACTAAGTGCTGTGAATCTTCAATATGTTTTCCATGACTGACCGACCGAGTCACAGTTTCTCAGTCAGTCAGTTTTAATTACCATCAAAAGGAACTGTACATTTAGTCTAAAGAGATAATATAAGAAAAGTAGGCATTTCCCCCAAAATCAAGCCCAGAACTATTTACCTTTTGTATAATTAAAAGTGAAAATGTAATTTGTAAAGGGTTAGTCCTACATGTATTTTTACATTTGCATATTCTATATTACTTTCAGTCCTTCTAATTCTACACAAAACCTCCCGCTGCAAAGATTTCCTTCAGCTGGCCTCAGAAAACCATACTGCTGATTCAGACTTCTCTGTGCATCACTGTATATTTTAAAAATAAAATTCTTGTTCCAAGACCTCTAATCTATCAATGAAACAGAATGACAAAATAACAGCTCACAGGATTACCATATTTAAATTAAAAATTAAAGTCTCAATGATTTTCTGACTATGTTATCTCAAGTAATATATACCACATCACCCAGAGTCCTGTGAGACTTCTTCTGGAAGAAATGCTTACTGGGCCTTTGATTCCTTCCTGTGTTTTCAAACTCTACGGTTAAGATTTATCTGTGAAAGAAGTAGATTACATATCCTTTTCAGGCACTGCAGATACTATGGGGTACTCAGTAATTGTAGAAAAAATAATTGTCAACTTGAAATTTTCAGTCAGGCTAAAAAGACATGATTTCACATAGATAAAAGTGACTACACAGATTCCAAAGAGCTGTGTGTTAATAATGGAAATTGAAGCTGGCATTTGATGGACAGAATGTTTGAGAAGAGTCACCAAGTTAGTGTTGGCTGATTAAGAGCAAATGGTGAACTCAACAAGGTGTCTGATCTGCAGGCCTTGGGACCCAAGCACCTCAGGATAGCTTTGCTGGGGCCAACATAATATCATACATTTCAAATATGAGATTTTAAAATATAAATTTATTATGTGGCTCTGAGATGCAGAGTCTGCAGGTGACCATTCCATGCTGCAATGGTCAAAGGTTTGCTCCACCTACAAGAACACTGGGAAATGCTGAAGGATGGACTTATTACATAGGTTTCATGACAGCAGCATCTTCGCAAACAAGGATGTGGATGCTGAAGTTGTATGAACTTGTCAATCAACCACTTAAACCTTTGGTTTGCTTCTTAATACCCGATCACCATGCCAGGTAAATTAATTTATGTACCTGCAGCCTGAAGAGCAGAATTTATGAAGTGGAGAGAGTAAGATTATCTATACATTAGCGTTTTTGTGAGGGATTAAATGAGACAATTAGATACAATTTGATACATCAGTTTTGCTGCTCAGCTATTAGTTTGGCAAACAGTGCACCATAATGAGAAGTAGGTTTTTCTGGTGGAAGTTTTACCTCGGTCCCTGCCATCCATATCATAAACCAAAGAATGGTTGAGTGAAGAGCCCAACCTCTCTCCCTAGATACCGCTCCATCAAATAGGAGCATCTCCTTTAGAGTTGTACTTTTATTCCAGACCTCTCACCCTAGAAAGACAGACCCTCCTTGGAGCTGCTCAAAACTACACCTACAGGTTACTTAAGAACTAATTGTCATATCTGTCATGTGACACCCCCCCTGCCTTTCCAAGGGTCACCCAGGATTGCAGCATTGCTTTAACTCTGTACCTATGAAACCTGGGCTTTTTAAAATTTGGTCTGATTTGGATTGTTATGTCAGCAGAGAGGCTTATTGGGGTACAAAAACTTTTCATAGGTGGGTTTAGGAAGCTGCTTCCAACAATTTTACTTTTGAAAGGAATGCTTTTGATAAAAAGCAAGCTTTTTGTGTAAATATTTGTTATTGATCAAGTCCTTGTTACAACTGCTACCATATTTCCCAAAAGGTGAATGGTGTCCTGCTTATCCATTTACTTCTCCCGAAAGCCCTGTGTATACTCTCCTTAATTTGATATACATATAGCTTCAGCTAGTCCTTAAGAATGACATGGTATCAGAGGCCCTTCCCCCAGTATGTGTGTGTGTGTGTGTGTGTGTGTGTGTGTGTGTGTGTGTGTAGGTGGGGGCAGAAATTGAATAGAATTATAGACACAGCTATGCCAAATATGTGAGGATTCCAGGTTTATCACAGTATTCTGCTTATACTCTCCTTTATCAGCCACAGATCTTGAATATCATTCACCATACCAATGAATCATTTCTGGTATCATTTACCAGACTTGCATGTACACTGGGCCCCTTTGGTGTTGATGAGGGCTGTGCTAATAATAACCACTTGAAATACCACAAGTACAGTACAGACTCCTGAGTGATTTCCTTCAAATATGAACCAATTACTCTGTGAAGTGGTTCCCTAATTTCTGTTTTCCAACTAAAATGCCTAGCATATAAAGACATTTTTTTTTTAAAAAAAAATGTGTTTTATAGACTACTGTTTTCAAAACAGAAAGAACAATGCTGAGCATGCAATGATTACCTGATAAATATTATGTAAATGAATGGGTTTGGTGAATGAATCAACTTATCTCCTCTAAGGCATAGATTAAGTTTAACACAATGTATTTATATGCATGTAGACACTGATATTCTCTAGAGTAAATTACAGGTATAGAGAATAGGGAGCACCTGGCATGCTACGTGTTTCTCTCTCTCTTTCATCCAATATAAACTCGTTAAACTTACTCTCTGCAAGTCTAGCAAAGGTCTGCACAAATCAGATGCCAGCTATTTTACATTAGATTCAATAGACAATTTTACACATTCATTTTTTTCCATGAATAAATTGGAGATGATCTCTCCATTCTGTGCAGTTTATGGAGCCATTGGAACATCCAAAATGCAGTGAATATAACAGAAATATACAAAATACTGTAATACTAGACAATGTTTGCAAAATGTGAACCATTCAAAGCTCACATCAGAAGCATCTGGATTGCTTTGGAGATGTGGAGTCCTGGGATCCACTCTATGATTTGCTAATTCAGAGCTGAGCAAATGGACATTCACATTTTAACAAAATCCAGATGAATCTGTTATTCTCTTAAAACATTTGGGTTTCTGTTTTGTTTTTATTTTTATTATTATCTCCAGATTCTTTTCCAACACAAATAAAATGTTGTCTAAGAGATAAGAAAAGGAATGGTCATGCTATGATAAGGGTATTGACAAAGTGAACCTCAGAAATTACTGGACAAGGACTCCCCCAAGAAGGTGAAGAACATGATTGACTTTCTTCTTACTACTGCAGTCAGGCTCCTAATTTAATGACTACCCTTTATCAATCCTCACAAAATGGCTTTTGAACGAATGATGTGGATGAAGGTGATGGTGTCTTGTGAACTCTCTGTGACATACAGCACAGAGGAAGTGACCCTTCTTCCTTGAGATAACAGATGCAGGTCAAGCCATGAATTTCTCTCTGTGTCTTGCCAAAAGGAAGAGGATCTCCTTCCTGTGCTCTCTTCCTCTCTCATTCAGTATCCAAAGGCAGAGAGAAAGCACATAAACATATACATTGTGTTTGTACATCAGACTCTGACTTAATGGCCACATTTCCTGCCCTATGAAACTGTCATTCCCTCTGCTATGAAATGTCTCTCTGCTCCCAGACTATAATTCATTCACTGTCTCCAGGGATGAGAACGGTGTCCAGAGGTCTCATCTTATATTGTTAGTGTTTAGTTATCTCTTTTCAACCCTTCCCCATAGTAGTTCATCGGAGGCAAAGGAGAATTTTGGGGAAACTACACAAAGCTTGAAGAGATAGTTGGTGGCCTAACTACAATGTAAAAGTTTTAGTTTCCCCTGTTATGATCACATAATCTAAGGAACTCTTAGCCTGGTTTTAAAAACACAGAAACATCTATGAACAAGTAGATTATTACAATGATAATTCAGACATTGCCTTAATGTATTTATATCTCCACACAGCTATCAACTTTCAGTAGTAAACAGCAGGGCAGATCCTTGGCCTGGGCTTTATGTAGAGGATCATTCTACTTCACTACCCAAATAGAAGCTGTGATGCAACCTGCTGTCCTTTTAAAGGAGAACTTGCATGGGACTGAACTAGCTCCTTCGAATGAGGAGAACAGTTGTGTGGTTTGAGCAGTTTTTGAGGCCTCTGGCAGTGGAACCAGGATTTATCCCTAGTGCATGATCTGGCCTTTTGGAACCCATTCCCATTAGAGGGACACCTTGCTCAGCCTGGATACAGGAGAAGGGGTGGTGCTGGATCTTCTTTCAACATGTCATCCCAGACTTTGTTGATTTCGCACAGGAGGCCTCATCCTTTTCAGGAGTGGATGACTGGGTTGGGGGAAGCTGGGGGGTGAGTGGGAGGCAGGGAGGGAAGGGGAACTGTGGTTGGTATGTAAAAAAAACTTAAGTAAAAAGAATGATAAAAAATGTCTCCAAGAGACATTATTGGGACAGAAGGCAGAAGATGATGGAGAATGAAGAGGATAAGTAAGTGGAATTATTTCATGGAATTTTCAGCTAACAAAAAATGCTTCCAAAGTGAAATAAACTTTGGGCTCTAAAGCTGACGGACTAATACTTGTAGTTAACTAACCTGCTTACCTTACTGTTTTCCTATTAGTTCCTAATAATTTTTTATTAGTTCCTAATAATTATTTCCTAATAATTTCCTATTAATTTCCAGCAGCTTTTCTTCTTCCATGCATGTCTGGGAAAAATGGGGTGTTAATATACTTTAAATAAAAGGGAAAGGAACCACCGGGACCTGTGCTCTCTGCGGCGTCCCAGCGCACTCTGGAGCAGGGGCAGCTGAACTCTGCACCTGGCCACACCCACAGCTCCTGCTGCTGCTGAGGGTATCTGCAAGGATCCCTACCGCGACCCCGAACTGAGTGAACTGAGCAAACTAACTGCAGGGGTCTCTGAGGGGCGGATTCGAACCCTGACCAGAGG
>PVIH01013004.1:0-60661 GCA_004025045.1 Sigmodon hispidus | reverse complement strand
CATAGCAGCATTATTTGTAATAGCAAGAACCTGGAAACAACCTAGATGTCCCTCAACTGAAGAATGGATTAACAAACTGTGGTACATCTACACAATGGAATACTACTCAGCAGTAAGAAAAAATGATATCCTAAAATTTGCAGGCAAATGGATGGATTTGGAGAATATCCTCCTGAGTGAGGTATCACAATCTCAGAAAAATAAGCAGGGTATGTACTCACTCATTAGTGGTCTCTAAACAAACAAACAAGAAAAAAAGCCAAGGATACCCTAGCTGCAAACCACAACCACTGAACAGCTTGGGATCAGAAACACCCTGGACTGACCCTTCGGACCCCACTCCAACTATAGGAACACCTGACTCACTCTTGAGGGAGGATGGACAAAACTGGATTTGGCCAGGAGTGGAGACTGATCCAAACATTATTGGGTCAGTGGAACCATAGGACTGTCTGCAGCCTGCCCAGGGAGGGGTTGGGGAGTTGCCGAGAAGAAAAATGACCTGATGTGGTGGGAGGGGAAAGGGACCTTGAATAAGGAATCCATACAGGGATGGAAAAAAAATTCAGAGGGAAAGCTGAACACAAAGTAAATATATGTGTAGCAATCCTTTTTGCATTATCACCCTTGATAAGTCATGCTTATGATTTTTATCCTCTTTATAGTTATTGTTAACTTTTCAGCATTTTAAATTCATTTTACTGGTTTTTTTTGATAAATACGAAATAAAAAAAGAAATAGAGTAAAAAAAGTAATAAGTAAGATGGAAATTACAAAAAAAAAAATTGGGAAGCACATACACAATGCCACATCTCTTTTATGCTCTTGGATGTAGTACCTGACCTGCTGAGTGAAGCCTCAGGGAACCAGTCTAGCCTTTCCAGGAACCAAAATACTGCTTACTACCAATTGTATCAATTATTGCTTTCTTCAAACATTTTAATAAAAAATCTTTATTTATCAAAAAAAAAGGAACTTCAGACAACACTCTTTCCTTGGGCTTTGTTCTCCTGTTTGGTAGACTAACATATAACAAAAATATTGAGAAATCATTATACCATCTTAATACAGTCAGTCTTACCAATCCGGATAAGTGTTGAATGTCTTTTATTCCCAAAGGGCAGAGACACTTCAACCTAACCTTAAGTTCCTCTTATAAGCATTCTGGATACAAACGTTTGGTGTTGAGTAATTGCAAGTACATCAAAATTTGTCACCCCACAAAGCAGCATTTATTTATCCTTTCATCCCACATATCTGCAAATATCTCTGACACAGTTGTTGTAGGTTGAACTGGAGTGAATTTGCTTATCTGCCATTTGCTGGCAGGTAGAAGGGTTGCTCTTTACCCTCTTGCTTTGGACAGTAGATCTGGGAAAGCTCTGCTCCAGTGTCTTTCATCTTCATCTGAAAGCAGAAGATCTGCTGAGATAAGATCTAACGGCAACAACAGAAGGAAAACAGTCCAGTTTCCACAGTGAAGACTCAGTTCTGGCCTTGATTATGTCATATCTTTAAAAATTTATGGACTAAAGCAAGTCCCATGTGGAAAGGAAGGCCACCATATTAACTACTTTTCTATTGCTGTGATAGAACACTATGCCAGCCCAACTTACAGAAAGGAGGTATTTATTTGAGCTTTTGATTCCAGAGGAATAAGAGGCCAACATGGCAGCAAGAGCAGAAGATAAATGTTAACATCTTTAAATGCAGGAAAAAAGCAAGAAATCAGACTAAAGAGGAAGGGCCCTAAGCTCTCAAAACTCATCACCAGCAACATACTTCCTCCAACAACATATCTTAGCTCTTCCTCAAACAGAACCACTTACCTGACTGAGGGACTAGGTATCCAAATACATGAACCTATAGGAGACATTCTCACTCAAATAACTCAAATTACAAAGTGTTCATAGGAAGGCATTGACAAGGAGCAAATCTAAAGAAGTATGAAGGCTCTAATCTGAATATGTAACCAAAGATTGTGATTTAGACAAGGTTAGTCTTCAATATCAGCCTGATCCAACACCAACTATAAAACCTTGGGTATCCTGTTTTTCAGTTATAAAATTTGAGAGGTTCTGGCCCATATGTAAAATTATTTGAGCAATCAGCACAATGAAATGAGATATTATAAAATGTGTAGTTTAATAGTAAATTAATGTGCTTATAGTAGTCTTGCCCTATAGGAAGTTTGGCTTTCTCCACTTTCAGTAATTTATAGTCAACTGATAACCCCTAAATGTATTGTCACATGTCAATAAAGCCTATTGCTATATTCAGTGCCAATGTTACTCAGCTCATATGCAATGTCATCATTTCATATGCACACATGGAGAAAAAGGATGAGGAAAATGAGAAATAAACAATGAGAAAGGGATCACATTTGTAGGATTTACAGTACAGAAAACACTATTATATATATTTTATGATTAGTTGTATCATTTATCTGCTATTGGATCTAGTTTATTCCCTAAACATAATCATAAGAAAATAGTATGCATGGGATTAAGTACAATGTGCAGTTTCAGGCATCCACTGGGGACTAGGAACCATAACAACCACTCACATGTGTTCTTTCATTAGTAAAATGTGTAGTCAGAAACATACCATTTCTAATATAATGAAGGCTGTAGATATGTAATTTTTAAAACTATAATACCAATATGCATTTTGGTGAGCTTATCAATATTTATCAGGATACATTGAACTGAAATGGCATACCTTCTGTAATAGAAATTTATGCCAATTTAATCAGCAGAAAGTTAAAAATAACTAATTTTCTGCAGCATGTTGAGTTTAGGGATCGACAGTTTACGTATTATTCTTTTGTAGAAATAACAATTGAACTTGGACATCTATTCAAGAATCCATTAGCTTAAAAGGTAATTTTGTAGTCTTTAATAAATAGTGATCAATTTTTGTCCAGCCAACAATTGATTCTTTCTCAACAACTTTTAATTGGTAGCCTTAAACTTCAATGGCAAAGTTCTTTCTCAGTGATCTGGAATCAAAATATTTGAATTCTCATATATGGATTTTGTACAACTGTGAAGTGTTCAATGGGTCCAGACACATTGATGCATTATCCTTAATTCTTTGCCTTCTAATGACCATGATTAATTAAATACATAGAAAAATTTATTAACTCTCTTCCCACAAGCTTAAGACTCAATTATATTGCTTAGTTTCCAGTCACAACCCTGATTTTAGAATTGAATGTCTTATTCTTGACATGGAGAAATCATGTATCTTTGACTTACAGCTGTTTCATAGAGCTCTGCTTCTGAGATCAGGCAAACCAAAATTACTTGATAACCTTCTTGTGCAACTTTAAAACATATTTCAGGGAGATGGAGGACTTGCACACACACACACTCACACACATACACACACGCACAGACACACTCACACACACATACACACATGCACACACACACTCACATATATACACATGCACACACACGCACAAACACATGCACACACATGTGCATACACACTCACACATATACACACATGCATACACACGCACACACATATGCACACACGTGCACACACACACTCATACATGCACACGCATGCACATATGTGCATACACACACACTCACACACAAACACACACATGCACTCCACCACCACCATTTTTAGATGGCTCCACAGGGAAGATAGATTGGATGCGGTAGGTAATGATTCTTAGTTCTACAATGTCCATGACATGCACTAATGAAAATGTTCACCTTTGTGTTCCTCTTGATTATAACCAAGAGGCTTTGATGCTACATAGACATAAATTTTTGCTTCCTGACTGGAAAAGGGCAGAACTGCTGAAAGATGGTTTGAAGAACTGCAGGTCATTACAAAGTTATGATTCTTTTTCATAACTTAACAAATAGCTAAAATGTCACTTTTAAAATGTGCAATTAAGTAGTATGTTTTGGGTTACCTCATACATTCAGATTTTCTCAAAGTTATTTTCTACATTGAAAGAACAACAGAGCACTTATATACTATCATAATCTGATCACACAGGCATAAGTTAAAGAATGAACAGTTTGATCAGAAATAAAGTGACCAAAAATAAAAATGCAACACTTTTCTTCATGAACAACTAATTCACACAAGCATTTCTACTCTTCTACTATTGAAAATGATGCAGTAACAGCAGAAGGCATCAAAGAGATGGTTAGAGATTCAGAAAAATTACCAGTCCTGAGAGTTAATTTTGATTGTCAGCCTTATGTGATTGGGAATCTCTTTGAGTACATACCTCAGTGTGGCTATAATATATTCCCAGAAAGATTTAATAAAGCAGGAAGCCCCACCACAAATGTGAACAACACTATTTTATGCACTTGCATCACAGTTAATAGAAAGGAAAAATAAGGCTGAACACTAATATTCCTCTCTCTGCTTTTGACTGCAGATATCTATGTCCCTGCCACATTGACAATAGACTTTATATGGCAAAGTGGAAATACCATAATAAACTGTATCATCAAACTTGGAGCCAAAATAAGTATTGTTTTTCTTAAGTGTTACAGCTCTTTTAGAATTTGTCTAGTAGGTTTTCTGACAATTGTTGAAAAATTCCATAATATATATACAAAAAAATATTGTTTATCTAGAAAAAATAATTTATAAACTAAAGTTTATCATGACTATGTTTAGTTTCTTTGTTTTTTTTTTTTAATTTTTAGTCAGGTGTTTTGTCAAATTAACTATACATGTATGTATGTATGTATATATACATATATATATTGCTATTGATTGGTGATCCCCAAACATTATTCTTAATTCTGCATGTTTAAAAATCTTGAAATGAGATTTTTCTAAGTAGGTCTAATGTAAGGAATAAAAGTTTACCTCTTAAGATTGAATCAAAATATATTTATTATATTCAATTTCCTTTGACAAGATAATTTAACATTGAGAAATAGAGAGTGTATTCACACCATATTAACTTCACTGTGTTATTGTGAGATATTAAGGAGACTGTGAGAGATAACAATGTGCTGTTAGTTGGGAGACAACAGATATCAGACAAAGAAAAGATTTTTGGTCATTTTAATGAAACAATTATTTTTATGTTTTAATGAAAGACATTATCTTTTTGGTTTCATAAATCTCAGTGACTTAAAAACAAAATAAAGAGGGAAAAGAACATGATTTTGGATTTGAGATATTTGTGAATTATATAGTACCTTTTCTGGGATCTGATATACCCACTAAGTTATGACTATTCTTAATATCAATATTTGAAAATGGAATATTTGAGCTAACTAAAAAGTAATAAATTAGGAATTTCTATATACAGAGAATATTCAATAGAAAACAAGTTCCCATAAAATTATTTTTTTATTTGAAGTAGAAATCTGGGCAGTCATTAGATGTATATAATATATAAAAGTATGTACACATTTATACAACCACTCAAAAGGGAAAGGAATGTGAAAGAGATATGAAGGGTAAATTGGAAGCCTTTTAGTTCCTTAATTCTTTATTTTTTTCTAACAGAACAATCAGAGTACAAATTATAGGAAACAAAGCTAAATAATCTGACGATGACTGCATAGATACAACCAGGTTGTGGAAGGAGGAGCTTATAATGTGAGCAGGTACATTTCTGTGGTTCAGTCTAGGACAACCAGTTTCCAATAAAGGAATAAATACTCCTCATGTCAATAACATGTTATAGTATAAAGAAAAGGTATAAACATTCAGTACATCAAGACATATATGCAATATATTTAAATATTACATCAATATTTAAATCTTTAAGTAAAGATGCAAACCAGTATTGACATTATCATTCATGACTTGTTTTTTATGAGTCATGCTTTTAACTATTGCCAACTCTTAAAATTAAGTCTTTGTAAAACAGATATTTGAAACCTCAACCCAAACTAAGTTTTTTTATGAAGCGTTTTCAGTACTCTCCATCACTTCAATTACCTTTTTCTTTGAGCCCCCATTGAGCTTACACTATAGCACTCAATGAAGCACCTACCCCATCTTTGATCTCATTGAATATGTTGACCTTGTCATTCCCTTAAACTTATGAGCACAGACTACAATGAATAGAAGATGTAGTGGGATTATGCTGGTAAGGTTGTAAATATTTGTCCTGCCTATGAGTTTAATAAAAAGCTGATTGGCCAAAGGCAGACAGGAAGTTTTGGTGGGGCTACCAGGCTAAGAAAACTCTGAGAATATTTCAAAGCTAGACAGATACCACAGAGTTGTCAGAGCTGTCAGGAGATGCAGAGGAAATGCTGCTGAGAAAAGAACCAAACCACATGGCTGAACAGAATAAGAAAGATGGGTTAGATCAAGTCTAGAGAGCTAGCATGTTATATGCCTAGACCCTAGTCTGATCAGTGTAAAAAATAATACAAGTGTCTGTGTGGTTATTTGGGCCTAAGCAGCAAGGGGCTGAGATAAGATAAGAAAAGTGGGTTAGTTTAAGGGTAAAGAGTTAGCAAGCTATATGCTGGGCCCTAAGTCAGTCAACATAAAATTAATATAAGCCTGTGTGTGATTATTTGAATGTAAGTGGGCTGAGAGTGGGTCTGAACTTTGGGGCCAAACCAGAAAGTCCAGACCAGAAACCTAATACAACACTAAATATATCCATATTTAAGAAGCTTATATATATTTTGACATGATGAATTAAAAATTTTCTCATACTCATATCTGTCCATATAAATAGATTTTCCTTTCATCACAGTGAAGTTTAATTTCAGAGATGCTAGAAAGGCAATTGTCAATCATTTCAAAAATTATAAGAAGTTACTACATAGTTGTGAGTGCTATAGGAACAAAACAGTTTATCACAGATTGTGGAAAGTGAAGAGAAGCAAGATTTTAAGATGGTCAGGAAGGGATCTCACAAATAATTTTCTTAGAAATAAGATTTTATGCCATCTGCCCTTTAACCTACAATATGTAGCCACATATCACAGAGTAGCAGGTTCATAAAAGTGGTAAGTTGTGCAGACATAAAAATGCACTGCCATCTGAACATAAATGCCAGAGCATTCAGGAGAAAAAAACTAATGAATACAAATACAAAGAATTTTTTACATTTAGAATAATATGAACACAATTCCTAGACCATCAGCAAGTAACCAGAGAAATGTTTCCCCTTTTCAAGTGACTGCTATCTTCTTTGAAACTGAGAGGAATCTAGTATTCTATGTCATATAATGAGCAAATTTTATGAGATTAGTTTCTGCAGAAAAATGATTTTGCTAGTCCCATCTTTGAAATATAGGTGTAAATAATCATATGAAAGTATGAAATAATGTCTGATACTGGAAACCTAGCCAAGGTTTCCAGGGTTAGTGGAAAAGAAACTACTTGGAAAAGAAACTACAGCTACCGCTAAACAAATACAGTCACAAACTGAAAACTAGTATCTATCCTTTGATCTATGTATGAGTGTAGTTCTCATCCCACATCAAGGAACAGAAAATTTCCTGTAAGACTAAGTCCCCTACATCTGCTATCAAAAGCTACTCCTATAAAATCTCATCAACATGGCTATGGACATGACTGGAAAACGTGTGACATCAATAGACATGCTAACATGAATAAGAGAAATGAGGAAAATCTCATGAGGTATCAGCCCCAGATAAAGAACTACAGGTAAGCAAGGAATACTGATAGCAAAGAAATAGTGTTCTCCAGGGAAGATCACACTTATTGCTTATCCAATACAAAATGATCATTCCTAATAAAATATATATGCAAGTAACATATATGAACTGAGCTGGTTGTATTTCTGTATTTAGGAGGAATGTGTGTGTGTGTCTGTCTGTCTGTCTCTGTCTCTGTCTCTCCCTCTCTGTCTCTGTCTCTCTGTCTGTCTGTCTGTCTCTCTCTGTGTGTGTGTGTGTGTGTGTGTCTGTGTCTGTGTGTGTCTGTGTAACAACCATAAAAGAAAAGATAGCAATTGTCAGTATATGGGAGGGTTTGAAGAGAGAAAAGTTATGGAGAAATGATACAATTATACAATTACACTATAATGTCATAAAATATTTTTTTAAAAAAAATAGGTAGAACCCCTTTGTAGATATGGTGTTGAAGGGTGATTTTATTGAGTAGCTGTACTCAATTCCAGTGTTGCCCCACAGTTTACACCTTTACAGTCTGTGGCTGAGTACAAGGATGCACCTGCAGTTTCTTGCCATTAGCAATTATTTCTTGTCAGGCTCTAGATTATTTATTTGTTAGTTTCTGCTTATTTTACCTAATGTGCACATATTTAGGATGTGAATTTTTAATTTATAAATGTAGCCCACTATTATGAGATAGATTTCCTAAGGAAAAAGGAGAATAGCCATCAGGTAATACATACTTAGGCTTTTCGCACATATGGCCTCTGTTGTGCTGCTGCTGCTGCTGATGGTTTGTCAGAAAAGTAGTAGAAATTACACTAGCTATGAGTGCTTTCCAATGAATATTTGTTACATCACTGTCATAGGGCCGTACTTGCCACTCATATATTACCAATTCCTGATTTAACCTACTAAATATTAGCTTATTAAATTTAAGCTAATAAAATGAAAATGACTATATAGTTTAAAGAAGCATTCTTTTTATGTCAAATTCTTTAACAAGTAAAAAAATGACCATCTATATAGATAAGTAAATAGTAATGCAGAAATTATCTTGTCTCACTTTTTATAATGAATATCATTAGTATTTTTCACTTTATATATTATGATTCTATGTTAAAAATACATGAATATGCATTGAGTAAAGATGAATTATCTGTAATGTTCTTCAAGGAAGTAGTTGTAAATTTAACATATCTTCTCCTTAATAATTTAAATACATATATACCGGAGTACTCATACACAGAGTACCGTGTGTATGAAATAACCTTATGTGCTCACATTTTGGATGCTATCTGATGAGCTCTCGGGAAAAGATGCTCTAATGTAATCAATGGATCAATCCCATGATGGATTTATATTTTAAGAACATTATTTGAAAGTGGTGAAATATGGGCTTTCCCTACCAGTAGAAAGTAGTTCACTAAAGATGTGTCCCTGGGAGCCATCTTGCTCCTGACCCTTTCCTCCCACTTATGATTCTGCTTCTCTCTGGATTCTCTGAAAAGATATTGTTACATTATCCTTGCTCCATGATGCGGTAAGGCAGATTCTCCACTCAGACCTCAGTGGAAATAAGATCTATGCACTGAAATCTATAAACTATGACCAAAATAAATGATCTTGTCATGCTAATAGTATATAGTAGTTATTCTCCACAATAATAAAAAGATTAAAATAATGCATATACAGTGATTTTACTTGTTGAATGAACATACTCATCCTCCATTCATTTTGGCTTCAGCTATACTAAGTTTACTTTCAATAATAGTTTATAAATGTTCTTCTTTCTCCACATTCCTAGTAAGTATTTAACATTATGAGAATTTTAACTTGTTTCAATAAGTAAGATAAATATATTTTAAAGCTTTAGCCAGTAGTTTTACTTCATTCAATTCTATTTAATTGAGTTAATCAATATTTTCTGGTTGCAGGTGAGTTTAAACTAATTATGATAAGTTTATTAGCTATAGTAGGCAGGCACAAAATGGTCCCGTCCCCAGATTTATCCATAACTTCTATTAAAGAAACTATGTGCGTGTTACCTAACATGAAAGGAAAAAAATGTGCAGGTGTCATTAGTATCAAAGACCTTCTAGTTATTTTTGTTTCCAATCTAGTCACACAGACTCTTACAAAAAATAAATTGCCATAAGAATGACAGATATCGAAATAACCACACAACGCTTATATTAATTTTACACTGATTGGCCTATGGCTCAGTCATATAACTCGCGAACTCTTAATTCTTAAACTAACCCATGATTCTTATCTTGTTTAGCCATGCAACTTGATACCTTTTCTCAAAGCAACATCCTGGTCTCCTTTCCTCTGTGTCTGCTAATATCTCTGTCTCATTCTTCTCTTCCCTGAGTTTTCTTAGTCTGGTAGCGCTGCTCATTCCTGTGCTGGGATAAAAGGCATGAGTTGCTAATCTCTGATCCTCATACTTGACTGTGGGTGATTCTGTCCTCTAATATTTCAGGCTGATTTTATTAAATATAAAATATATTACCACAAGAAAGTTGAACTCTACTTCCACTGGCTTTCAGGGAGATTGAAGGGGAATGCATATAACCAGAGAAATGAGGGTGTTTGAATCTGAGACTCTGTTTATAATCTACAATAAACTGAAAACCTTAGTCTTGCCACCTATAAAGTCCAAACTCTGCTAAAGACCAAAAAGAGCAGATAGCACTCTCTGAAAGTCCTCTAGAAATACACATGGTAGGATACAGGTAGCTTGAATGTGTAGAAGGTATTTATGATTAATCACGTCAAATCACTTGCTATTTTTCTGTCAGGTTGTTTAATTCTGCCTATCAATTTATGGAGGTTTTCATAAATTTTGCTTAGTAGTCCTCTTATTTAGACTTTCTTACATAAGTTACAAAAAGCTCAACCACTGTTAATTATTTCTTCATTTACTTAAAAGTTTTCTTTATATACTGAAGCCTATAGCTTAAGGGCATGAAATTTACTAAAATACATTCTTTATAGTTCATGCTATAGTGTTAAGAAAACATTCTGTTGATGTCCAACACAGAGACTAGATATACTCATTTGAACATAGAAAGCTTTTTAAAAGTTCTAATATTGCAACTATGGAGTCAGACATAGTTCCTAGTCTCCCAGTCTATCAGGCCAGCAGCAGCATACAGAGGCATGGCTCCTGCCCATTGCTGCAATATTGAACCAACAAGTACCATGTGCTAAACTAAACCACTGGCATAACAGCATCTCAGGTGGCAAGAGAATGCAGCAAGCATAGTAAGGTAGTCTATACTCAGAAAACCTTTAAACAGATACAGAAAAAAAGGTATAACCAGTAAGTGAAAAAAACAATAGTATAAAATAATAGTCTTTTGAAAATAAATATAAAACAATAAGCCATATAAAGATGCAAAATACACAGTGTCTGGATTCTTTCTACTGATTTGTTGTCTTTGAATTTTTTAAAATGATAATGTACATAAACAATAGCTGCTGAGAGGTATTGCATAATAAAGACTGATAAATTAAATCAACTTACATATTATTAAAATGTTTTAACTTAAAAATGAAAGTCAAAAGACATGTTGGATAGGGGGAGAGGTTATGCCTTTGTTTCCACAAGAAACAAAAGTTTGGGTTTTCTTGAAAATTAATGAAGACCAAATTTGTCTTTGAGAGACTTTTGAAAACCTTGGCTCTAGAGATCAAGAAACAAACCAAGTATTGTTGGTATTTTTTACTCTTTGAGTCTTTGTCTTTTGGGGGCCCACCACCCCGTTTCCAAATAAATACACACATAATTTTTTATTATGTATAAATACCCAGCCTTAGCTCTGCTTATTTTTAGACAGGTTTTTTTAATTATACTGTTTACCTTTTCCCTTTGGACTTTTACCTTTGTCTATTTCTGTATATCCCTTTTCCTTCCTATTCCATGTCAGGCTGTGTGTCTGGGTAGCTTCGTTTCTTGCTCTTTAATCTCTCTTCCAAGATTTCTCTTCCTATTTATTCTTTTGGCTTGTCAACATTGCCTACTCTTTCCCTTTCCTTGCTATTGGCCATTTAACTCTTTATTAGACCAATCAGTTGTTATATATAGACAAGTAAACATACCTGCACAGTTAAACAAATATAACTTAAAGAAATCCAACACATCTTTGGATTATTAAACAAATATTCTACAGCATAAACAAATGTAACACAACTTAAAGTAATATTCCACAAGAAGCAAGAAAGACTATAAGCTGTCGCGCGCCACCTCGCCAGCAAGGAACACGCAACACCGGATCCTTCCCTTTGCAGTTTATTCGGGCCTTTAATTATCCTTTGTCTCTCACTCACTCACTCACTCTCACTCTCAGACATATGACGAACGACCCCGGGAGGGGGGGGGAGTCTGCTCGTGGCTAAATACCCTCTGGGCTTCCAATCCTGGTAAGCCACGTAGACATTGCCCATAGGTCCCCAGGCGCAGGAAGCAAGCCACTATCCTCGCCTACAGCCAATAAGGAGATGCTTACTCCCGAGAGCACTCACCTTCAGAAAAGGTGGAAGGCGGAAACCAGTGCCACTTTTAGGGCGTGGTACAACGCAGCTCCCTACAATAGGCAGGTGATATATATGCTGATTCATCTACTATGGGAAAAGTTCTAAGACTAGATGATACATGGCAAATCTTGCTGGCTATAGAGTCCTCATGTATTATTATTACATTTCATCCTTTCATATGAGATGAGTAGAGAATTGGATATACAGTCTGAAGAAACTTGGAAGTTTAGCAGATGACTTTTACATGCTCAAACATGAAACAAAAAAATCATCTGTAAACTGAGTTTTGCACATTGCACATCCCATGCTTGTATTAATACAGATATATATGTTACCTTTATAAGTGTGTGTTTTCAGAACAAAGGATCAGACACCAATGAAGACAAGTATCTAAGATGATGCTGGATCACCTGGCCAGCCTTTCAGAATGCCTCTGCTTTAATTTCCCCAAAATTCTACATCTAGAAAATCTTTAAAGCTGCCACCTTGACTGTGGTAATGCCATTAAGCTGATAAATACCAGCCAAAGATCAGTTCAGGGTGACAAACTGCTCAGAACAACTTCAAAGCTGCTAGTTGAGATGGTCCAGTCTCATATATTGAAAGGACTTCAGTTAAGCTCTGAACTTACCCATCACACACAGACATGACAACAAATTATACAGGTAGTTCACACATTATAGCTCTTGACCATTATTCTAATTTGCTCTTGGCCCTCTAAACATACTATCAACCTCAGAAATCAAGAAGTAATTTCAACAACATGATGCCCACATTCCCAAAAACTGGACTGGGTGGTTTTTGGTCTTTTATTGAGTTATTATGTTTGTAATCATTTATGAGGATTGGTTGTAAGTTGTTATTGTTTATGGTCAGGTTGGAAACTAAGCAAAAAAGGATGGATTAAAGGATTTCTTTCTCTCTATCATTATGTCTCTCCTGTCTAGTAAAAAAAAATGGTGAGAGATAAAGAAGTGATAAGATAAAAGCAGAGTTGATTGACTCTACTTTTAAATTAAAAATCAACTACTACTCTAAAATGTTTTACATTGATATGGATTTTTTGCATATTGGTAAAAATTAAGGTTATTTTTGTTATAACATACTGTATATATGTTTCTATTCTTGTTTAAGGTATTATATCTAAGCAGCTCATTTAAAAATGTAAAGTTCCAGTCCTTTAAAGCTATTATTATATATCATTTAGGATAATTAAGAAATATAGATTAGTAGTTAGTCATCTATAACAATCAAACTTACAGTCATTTTAATTATGTTTTCAATAGTCATATAAAGATTTATTTTTGAAAGATGAATGGTCTTCAAGTACTTTAGAGACCTAAAAATTATGGCATTTATGGTTTTTTAATAACATAAGGCTTCCCATGACAGTGAGACACTTCTGCTGCTGGAAGCAGCAATTTATATTTTCTTTAAAAAAAAAAAAGATGATTAACACTGAAGAACCTCCATATGGAGTTTTATTTTATAGTGGCAAAGTTAGCCACAGGACAAAAAACTTCCCTTGTTTCAACTGATGACAGTATGCTGCCCAAATTGGACAAGCAGGATACAAAAGAAAAAAAAGTAGGACAGATCTACAAAGTTCTGCTTTATAGAAAAGTCTGTGGGCCAATGATGGGTGCCCCATGTTGCAGGGAAAACTTGGGTGACTGTCTAGGCAGCCAGCTGTTTCTGTTGTTTCCAAATATTTTGAAGTTTCTTGCTCTGCACTTTCTACTTCCTCAGGTAATATTATATCCTTCTTGCATCTTTGATGAGGTTAAAGATTAGATAGTTATAGTTTTACACTTACTATCTAGTTTTACAGTTTTCCTTGTTATGAAATTTAGAAAAGAAACCTTGAATAAGTATGTAAGTATATAAGGTTAAGAGACATAAAAGCTTCAGTTGTTCATCAAAAAAATGTTTTGAGGTCTAAAGAGATCGGTTTAGCTAGACCCCAAAGCCCTAAGTAACTCAATTAAAAAAAATGAGGTTCAGAACTAAAAGGAGAATTCTCAGAAGAAGAATTACAAATGGCTGAAAGACACTTGAAAAAATGTTCAACATCTTTAGCCATCAGAGAAATGCAAATCAAAATAACTTTGAGATACCACCTGACACCTGTCAGAATGGCTAAGATTAAAAACACAGATGACAACCTATGCTGGAGAGAATGCAGAGCAAGGACAACACTCCTTTATTGTTGGTGGGAGTATAAGTTTGTTCAGCCACTCTGGAATGCAGTATGGCAGTTTCTCAGAAAACTGGGACTCAATCTCCCCAAAGATCCAGCAATACCACTACTGGGCATATACCCTAAAGACACACATTCACACCCCAAAAGCATTAGTTCAACTATGTTCATAGCAGCATTATTCATAATATCAAGAACCTGTAAACATCCTAGATGTCCCTCAACTGAGGAATGGATTAACAAACTGTGGTACATCTACACAATGGAGTACTACTCAGCAGTAAGAAACAATGATACCCCAAAATTTACAGACAAATGGATGGATTTGAAGAATATCATTCTGATAGAGGTATCACAATCCCAGAAAGATAACCAGAGGATGTACTCACTCATTAGTGGACTTTAAACAAAAAACCAAGAACACCCAAGCTGCAAAGCACAACCACTGAACTGCCTGGGATCTGAAGCACCTTAGCCTGGCACCTTGGAGTTCACCAGAGGAACACCTAACCCAGTTTTGATATTAGGATGAGGAAACTGGACTTGCCTGGAGTGGATGCTGAACTAATAAACCTTAGGACCTTTTGGGGGGAGGGTATAGGGAGTTGGGAAGAAGAGAGACTAACCAGGAAGTTTTGGAAGGGGGAAGGGAGTTTGAACAAGAGGGTACATGGATAAAAAATGAGACTTTATTCTATAAAAATAAAGATAGAAAAATACTTTACAACTCAAAACAGATGGTTTTATGATGATAATACAAGTTATAATAGAAAATGGTTAAATATAAAATTTTAAATTCATTAAGATAGATATTAGAATATTTTCTACAAATATGCCAAATACAAATGAGCTGAACATTGTGAATATAATTCTTACATGATTATTGTTCTTATTGTATACCACCATTTTACTATGTTAGAGTTAAAACCTTTTCTTTTTATTTAGACAAAAAAGGAGAAATCTTGTGTAATATTTGTACAATATGTAAGTATATATAACGAGCTGAGTGGCTAATACCTGGACAGGAGGTACAGGTGGGACTTCTCAGCAGAGAGGAAATAGGAGGAGATAATCAAGGTGTGGAGAAACGTTAGGATATTAAGGGGAAGCAGGATGGGTGGTTTATGACAGGAACTAGATGAATTTAAATTCTGAGAGCTAGTTAAAAAGGAGCCTAAGCCAAGGCCAAGTTTTCACAATGAATAAGTCTCAGTGTTGTTATTTGGGAGTTGTCTGGCAGAACAGAGACTCATTACAATCTATCTCTTTCATTATGAAGTAAAGACCAGACCACAAGCTAAATTGATAAGTAAAAAGATTTTTTTATAATTTAACCATCTACTTTTAGTAAACTATAATAAGATACAGGGAAAGAGAGCAGAACAAAATTTAAGTTTTAGAATGTACAGTTTCCATTATAACACAGCTTCCATTTTATTATTATAAAAAAGATACGCTGTTGCATGAATTCTGGTTGTATTAAAAGAATCTCAGAGCCAGATATAGGGGAAAGGCTGAAATATCAGCAAGAGGAAACACCACCACCACGGTCAAATCTCACCCAGCTATCTTCCAGCTTCCTCTCGCTTCTAATGCCTTATCTGCCTTCCTCTGCCTGCCTTAAATACCTTCTTCTCCCAGTTGTATTACATCCAGGTTAAGATTAAAGGTGTGGACTACTACTATTTGGTAGTGAGCCTTGAACTCACAGAAACAGAGAAAGATCTCTGTCTCTGGAGTTATGAGATTAAATGCATGGCACCACCACTGCCTGCTTGGGAGCTTGGAACTCTCACTGTAAACCAAAAAGGCCTCAAACTCAGATCTGCTGGGATTAAAAGCATAGGTCACCATTCCCTCTTCTTCCATGCTGAGATTAAAGGTATGAGTTATCACTCTCTGATCCTCCTGAATATCAGGTAGATCTCTGATATTCCAGACTGGCTTTATTAAATATATAAATATATAACATAGCACCACAATATACTTTGCTCAAAGTGCCAGAATATTTTCATGATTCCACATATATAACCTATAACCAATTTTCTCAATTGCTTAATAGACTTTGTCAGAGTCTATAACTTTTACATAGAACATGCTTTATATTTTATTGGAAAAAAATGTTAGTTTTATTCTAATAACTAGAATTCTTTTATTACATTTTAACTATTTCAACAATTATTAGAAAAATTACAAAATTAAATGGTAAAATTACCATAAAAGGCTTGCAGGAGAAATACATACCACTAGAACATGACTCTGAAAGATGTGTGCATTCTTCCTTGGTTTTAAATTTCAGAACCTTTAAACAGACTTGATTTCACAGAAGGAAGAAAAGCATTCTGCTTTGCTCAACTTTCTCTTTTAAATCATATTTATGTATTTCTTTTATTACACAATTTTTGCAACTGTCCATAACAGCTCACTGAGCTTTCTACTATATTCATCAACATATGACTCTTCATTACAGTTTTTATCAGTCTTGCAAAGTATCACAAGATCTCTGGAGTTTATGTTAGTCTAGCATTCAGTGAAATTATCTTCTCTCTTGCATAGAATGCCAGCTATCTTGAAAACTGACTTTGAAATGTTTTACTGTGTTTCTTTATTCTGCTTAGTTCCTAACCCTGAAAGCATAATTGAAATCAGGCAAAGAGAGAAGTTGAATCCAAACAGTAAACTTCATCAGCAATCAAGCAGAGGTGACCTCAAGTTTCTCTTTAATATTAGTCAATGTAATTGTGAGTTTGGAAATGTAAATATAATTTCTGTACCTAGGACAAGCTTTCCTATATTAAACCAGTGGGAGGTGAGACTGCAGAGAGCTTTCTGTATTTAATGAAGTTCTTCAATGTCTAGGGATGTGGTCTAGGAAAGAACCAATGCATTTTCTTTAAAACCTAAATACTGTGCTGGCATATGGGATTAGTCAAGGAATACCCAGAAGCCAATTTTATTTCTAAAGAAATAATAATGATGATGAATATTGTTATTATAATGATTTATTTCATCAAGACTTTAAGTATTTTACAATCTACAGTTACAACTTGGTATAAATTCAGTGAAGAAATGAACCTATTTTCCCCTGTGGAAAGAAAAGAATTTTAACTTCAAAAATAAAGATGATATTAAGAATCCATTTTCTCCATTAGCTGGAAAAAAGAAATGTAAAGGAGATAGTACACAGAAACCAGAGTGTGAGCCCTTTATTTGAGGTAGTGTAACATCAGTCCAGTTGAATACCACTTAATATAGTCACTGGTGAATGTTAGTAACTCAAGAAAGCCTGGAAATATCATGAGTAAAACGAGAAACAAGTATATTTGTATGATAATGCCTGTTTTCTGGAAACTTACTCCTCAGGATCCTGAAGGAAAAAGAAATCATCTGTTTAAAATCTCTCTCTCTCTCTCTCTCTCTCTCTCTCTATATATATATATATATATATATATATATATATGTGTGTGTGTGTGTGTGTGTGTGTGTGTGTGTGTGTGTGTGTGTGTGTGTATATATATATATATATATATATATATATATATATATATATATATATATATATATATACATATCCCCACAGGAGACAGAGAGAGACACAGTTCATTACTATTTTAAAGATACTGAGAATTGTGGTAAGGAAATCAGGGACTGGGTTATTGCTGGCTGGTAGGGTGTATTGAAAGGTCCCTGAATTCAATTGCTAACACGAAACAAGAGGCAAAAGAGGAAGAAGTGGAGATAGAGGCAGAAAGAGAAAGGGGGATGAAGAAACAAAGAGGATAAGGAAAAAGAATAAAGAAGGAAGAAAGAGAAATAGAAAAAACAAAAACTCACTTGATTACAAAGATCCAAGTAACATGTTCTTTCTTAAAGAGAAAAAGATTACCAAGAGTGTAATATTTCTCATCTACTTATGAATTATGCATAGCAGTTAGTCATTCTTTTCCTGTAAACAACAAAATTAATAATATATAAAACAATTTATTTCTGCTTTTAATCAAGGATCTATCTATACTCTGCCAAAATTTTAAGTATATCTTTATTAATATTATGATCAGGCTTCCTAAGTAATATTATATACATATATATAGTTATCTAGCTATTTATAATTTTTTGCAATATCAGATTTAAAAATCTATTTGAGTGGATGCCAATTACTAAAAAAAAAAAACTTTATATATGCAGCTATCATTATCAACATGCGGTAACCTGCCTGTCTTCAAATTACTGAGTTAAATTGTGGAGGAAACTGATTCAGTCTTTTGCACTGAATGAAGTCATATTTTTAAAGAGTTCAAAAACATAACACATAAGGAACTAATAAAGAAACTTCATTATTCATTCAAAAACTACTTATTAAAATATAAGCACAAAATGCTTATTTCAAGGTTTAGATAAATGTTTTATTTTATTATAAAATCCCAGATTCTTAATATGCAGCTATAAAATATGGGGCTGTATTCAAAGAATCTCTTTAATGTGGAAAATACTTTGGAGAAATCTTCAAGATGGACCTTGACATTTGTTCTGATTTCCTTCTCTTAAAATCTAAACATAACTATAACTTCAGTTGGAAAATAGGAAAAGACCAGCATACTCATTTAAAATATCATCAAAATTTATATTTTAAGTATGTTGGAGAGTTGGGTCAGCAATTGAGAGCACTTGTTTTTAGGTTTGTTTTTTCAGAAGACACTAGTTTAGTTGCTAGTACAAACATGGTGGTCCATAGCCCTCTATTTCTCCAATTCCATAGCATCTGACATCCTCTTCTGACCTTCAGCATCCAGCACCCAAGAGGTGATATACATACATGCAAGCAAAGGACTTATACAAATTAAATGATATAAATATATCTTTAAAAGTTAAATTAAAATTACTTTTTAAGAGGTAGTAGATTCAGTCAATTTTTTTAAAAGAGAAACTTAGGTGCTTTTCACAAAATGTTAAGATATATACAAATTCATCTTGTTATTATTTAACTGCATCTTTTACACTTCTATCAGTTCTTTCAAGCCCTTGAGGTAACTAGCATCTGAAGTTTCCCCTCCAAACTTATCTCCTTAAAAAATGGGAAATGGTCTCCTTTAATAGAAAATTGCCACATGATGAGGAAAATAAACTTTTTGATTTCTTGCTGTACAAAAATCTGTGGTCTACCTTTATGCCCTATTGATGGCCTTGAGGCTGGTGTTATGCATGGGTAAATGATGGGTTGCTAACTATCACTGGACTCCTCTTTATCTGCATGTTGTTATAGTGACTTACATTCTAAGAGGAGTTAATAGTTGTTCAATAAGATTATTTCAGACTATGTGATGGTTAATTTTCAACTTAACTATATTAAAAATTATCATGGGAACCCATTTCTGGATATGTTCATGGAGGTTCTTCTAGAAAGATCAATCAAAGAAGGGAGGGAACCCTCTCCTCTTGGTTATTGGTAGTATTACTTGATGATTATATCATGTCTTGCAGAGATATAAAAAATGTAGTGAATGGAGCAAAGCACCTATTGCTCTCTGTGTTTGACTGTAGACATAGCAATACCAGATACTTCATAATCATGTCTTCTCTGCCATGATAGATTGCATTTCATTGAAATAGCCAACACACACCTTCCCACCTTAATTATTCTTTTTCTTATATGTTCTGTTCACAATTGTGAGAAAGGTGACCAATAAAAACTGTACCAATAAAAATGATTATCAGGCTGTCCTCGGGGTGAAGATGACTTAATAAAGTATACAGCAATGATTTCTGGAATGGCAAACATTGCTATAGACAAGCATTGTGTTAATCTTGGAGACTTTAAATAGGGCCCATGTAATATATCAGTCAGTAACGTTTTTACTGGCAAGCAGGATGATCTAAGATTTCCCAGGATCCATGTAACTGCTGAACCAGGATTCTACACACATGTAATCTTATCCCTAGGAGGCAGAGATAGGAGGATCCCTGGATTGCTCAATTGTAGAACACCAACAAATACAATAGGGTATCCTATGTAGTAAAAGATAGACAATATTGCCAAGGATGCCACCCAAAGTTGCTCATTATGCTCTCCAAGCATATTCTTGTGCACACAAATAAACACATACACACACACACATTCAGAAATATACATATATGAACACACATGCCTGAAAGTAACTATAGTGGCAATCAAAGAAATGCAATGATTTCAACATGACAAATGAGCCATTTGTGATGAAATTTGAGCCATTGATAATAATAGCTTAATTGAAGCCCTGGATGGAGAAAGCTTAATTGATCTCATAATCAAACTTGAAGGTGGTAAATGAACTCTGAAGCCTAATCTAGCTATTTGTAGACATGCATGGACACACATCTAGCAAAATGTATAAAAACCATGATGTCTTCAATGACATTCCTATAAATGGAGCCCTTAAAAGGGACTCCAAGAGACATCGACCTGGAACCAGAAACATTTTGCACAGGATTATTATTATTCAGTGTCATGATTTACAAGAAACACAAGTTCATTCAAAGTAATTAGAATAAAAGCTAACCATCTATTACAAAAGCCCAGAAAGACAATGACAGGCAGTATACAAAGTTCATGAACTAGAGCAAAGTAGAAAATTGAGGTAACATTCGAATTTCTTCCTCCTCTTGCCATAACTGCCACCTCCTCTTTACTTCCTTTATAATTTCTTCTTCCTGGGGACATTTTTCTTTGCTTCTCTGTGACTAAGATGAAGTCTATGTGGTAAATTACACACAGAGATACACTGTGTCTCAAAACTCAAAGTCTGTGCACTGAAGAACAGGAATTTGTTCAGCTAACTTGAAGTATATGTTTGTCAATGACTGAACCAAACATGATCATAAAAGTGCGTACAGTAGCTCATTTTTGTAGACAGCTAGCTAGGTCTATTACAGGTGTATTAGAAAATGAACCATGGTTTCTAGAGAAATAGCTCAGTTGGTAAGGGTTCTTGCTGGGCTAGCATGAGAACCTGTGAGAACTGCGTTCAAATCCCTAGACCTCACAGAAAAGTTGGGAATGTCCCTATAATCCCAGGGCTCTGAGACATGGAGACAGGAGATTCGCGAATCTCTTGGGCTTCAAAGCTAGCAGACTAGCTCCAGGTTCATTAAAAGATTCTGCCTTAGAAGAGTAAGCTGGGGAAGACACCCACTGTCCTCCTGTGATCTCTGCATATATTTACATACCTATTTGCATATGAAAGTTGTAAGCATTCCGGGACAGGCCAGTGGCAGCCGCCCAAGGGACCTCCAGCGTTGCATCAAACCCAGCATGAAGCCAATCAAGTATGCTGACATTCACCTGGGATGGCAGTGGCGGTCAGTACAGAGGTCACACCCCCTAGGCGTGGCTATGTAGATATGGACCCACCCGCCCCCTTAAAAGAAAACACTCATGTTGCTTCTCTCCCTCCTCCCTGCTTCCCGGTTTAATAAACTCTAGTGTGGTACCCGGTGGAGTGATTGTTTTGGTTTGGTTTGGTTTGGTTTGGTTTGGTTTGGTTTGATTTGTTTTTATTTGTATCAAATTACAGAGTACCATCAGTAAGGTTACAATTTGAAAAACATAATGCAAATGTTGAAGAGAAACCAGCTGTCCCAAGTCCGTTATATATCTGAAGCACACTAAAGAGCTTATGTGGAATAATTAAGTGTGATGAACATTTCTGTACTTTATTTGACCAGTTATCAGGTAAATATATATATATGTTGTGTGTGCATACACACTTCCCAATTAAATATATTTATATAAAAAACTCAAGAATGATGTTAGTATCAATTTTTTAAAAGTCTATTATATTAAATTTCACCTGCATTAAGGCAGAAATGTTAAAAAAAACAAAAAAAAAACAAAAAAAACAAAAAAAACAAAAAAAAAACCCTGATCAATTTACTAAATACAGATGAATTCACAATTGAAAATGAAATAAAAGTCTCTATTGAAATGCTGTGCTCCTGTTTGATATTTAAGAGGCACAAACAAACCATGGAAATAAACATTTTCCCTTGATTTAAGAAACTAAAAGTTCTAGGAACAGTACTGAGCTGCTCTAAATTAATAATGAAAATCATGATGGGCAAAGACAGGGTACCCAGTGGAGTGACCATTAACACACTCAGAAAACCAAAACATGTATGCATACACCAAACCATCTACTCCCACAATATATGATCACAATGAACACACACACACACATACAGCTTATTAAAAAACAGAAAATGATCTTTAAAGTGGGTAATATCAAAAGGAAAAAGGTGATAATTCTTTATTTTGTTATAAAGTTAATTTTATGATGTCATTTAAGTTTGTGGGGCCTCTGGCACTGGGACTAGAATTTATCCCTAGCACATGAACTAGTTTTTCCAAGCTTAATCCTTATAAAGGGATAAACTTGCTAAGCCTTGATACAGGGTGGAGGGGCTTGGTCCTGCCTCAACTTGTTATGCCAGACTTTGGTAACTCCCCATGGGAGGCCTTAACCTCTCTGAGGAGTAAATGAAGGTGGGGTGGGTGGAAGCTGGGAGGAGGGGAGGGGAAGGAAATTGTGGTTGCTATGTAATATTAAACAAAAAAAATACTTAAGGAAAAAAAAAGAAAAAATGTAGAAAAATTAATTGGGCTAGTTGAGCTACAATTCACATATAAGTCAATCAAACTATCTTCTTGTGCTAAAAAAAAATTTACCATTTGAGGTAAGCAGGTATGCTTTATAACATTCTTATAAACTTAGCTTTTTCCATCAAGTATTCCTTTCAGTCTTTAAACTTGGAAGTCAAGTATCCTTACTAAAAATTCTTACATTATTACAAAAGTCTCATTTACTCTTTCTTTTCTAAAATTTAGAAGTGCAATGACAATGCACAAAATACATATGAGTTAATATGACTCATTTATACCTACCATATCTGTTAATATGGCTCATGTATTAACCTCCTATATGGGTTAATATGACTTATATATACCTCCATTAGCCTTTTCCCATATCTACATGAACTAAAGCTCATTAATAATCTAGTCCTTTTATGTTCAAAATAATTGACATCTTCTCAAAATTTCTAACACTAGAGATCTTACAATTGCAATCAAGAAACAGTTAAAGATACTTGAAAATTCTATGATTTAATTTTATGGTACTTACTTCAATACACAGAATATGAATTATCTTCAAATGTCAAGTAGATAAACTCTCTGCATCAAGAAAGTATGTTAACAGGACAAGAGCCTAAGTAAATATTAGTATATTTTCACAAGTTATTGCTTAGTTAATTAACACAAACCAAGCCACGAATTTAAACAGTAAGTGTAAGGATAAAGTTAAAAACAAGAATCTACTGATGAATGGGTATTTTTTCTACAGTATTTGAATGGATATATGGAAGAAAAAATAATATCATTCACAAAGTGTAAATCATCTAATGAACATAATTTAGACTTTCATTCCTAATTAATGGCCTCTGATTGTTCAATATTAGTCCTAGTTCTTTTTGACTTGGCAGAGCCAAAGCAAATATTTAGATAATAATATAAAGAGGCACTTCCTTTCCTCAATCTGTCTCTCTATATAACATCTACATTTTAAAATGCCTGAAGATAAGGGAGTTTAAGCAAGGGTATACATGGATAAAAAATAAGACTTTATTCATAATAAAAAAAAGAAAAAGCCAAAAAAAATTCCTAGAGAAAAACTAGGGATGTGCCTGTATAGAGAGGGGACCCCAGAGGATATTGTCCACTAACGAATAATTTTAAATTATTTTTATTTTCTCATGAAGAATGAGAAGAGCCTTTGAACCACAGAACTTAGCCATTTAGAAATAGGCTAGTATGTTTATCTATTAGTGTATACTTTTAAGGCACAACTGTAAATCTAAGTTTGCTACTATACACTGTTCGTATAAGGAAGAAATTATACCTTCTATAGGGAACATTTCTCAAATTTTAACAGCATTATATGAATTGATGTCATGCTTCAAGGTGGAAAACTTCATTTGTTTTTATTCAAATTTAAGTGACAGCATTTTTCAAATATTGTGGTACCTCTGTGTAATGCATATGACAATTTTCATATGAAATAAGGTAGTGCCCAGAGTTTTCATGGATGGAAAGTTGGCAAGTGCTGCTCTGGGAAGCTAGTCCACTGGTGATTCAAAACTGGGGCAAGAGCACAGATGTTTGCTCTCTGATAAGAACAAGGTGCCCGTTATCATTTGCCTGTGGTGACCTTTTAAATAATGTCAAGTCCCAAAGATCTACCACCATCTGGATGATTGTTGGCTCTAAGACAGGGCATAGAGGGAAAAAGATCAGTTATTTTAGACAGTGAAAACTGATATTAATTTTAATAGTCATTTATTGTGTCTGATTTAGCACTATTACTTTCTCTATGTGGTTCCTAATTCTTTGAGTCATAATAATCATAGACATTTGCAGTTACTCTTATCACAATCCAACTTACGACAACCAAGGAGAATAACTCTTTCTCTATTTTCTAGACAAAAATCCTGCCTAGGACATAATTCTGTCTATGGAATGAATATTGCTTATTACATAAAATAAAAAAAACACATGATGAATTTTCTGTGAACATATGGTTCAAACACCATTTCACATATGATCCCACCTATAATACTGTTCTCAATTCATAACTGGCTGCCGATAGTGTTGTTCTACAGAAATCAGTTCCTGAAGTTCATTTGGTTGTTCTATTTGAGTTTCATTGTTTTAAAGAGTAATAAATAGTTCTATGCACAACAACAAGAAGAAATATATCGGACTTGTGATTCTGACTAAAATTTCAAGCCTCAATAGATAAACTAAAACTGTGTTCATTACTCATCTCACTACATCAGTTCTAAACACAAAGAAACAAAATGCCCAGTTTTTCTAGTTTTTACATGATTCTTTTCTCATACATTCTTGTAGATTAACATCCTTATTTTATCTTTTGTGTGTTGACAACTTAATTTACAGTTAAAGATTATCCCAATCATTTCTTCTGCCTTTTATAAGTAATCAATGAGGTCATCTGAAAAAATATTCAGTTATAATCTGGGCAATGGTGACTTACATTTTAATTCTAGCACTTGGTGGGCAGAGGTAGATGGGAATCTGAACTCAAGGCAAACCTTCTCTCTTGAGCAAGTTCCAGGACAGCCAAGGCTACACAGAGAAATACTATTTTGAAAGAACATATACACATATATATATATAGTTAATTTAGCCCTATAAATATTAGTAATTTTGTTATTTTAGTGTTCTGAAATACACACAATTGAATGTAAAGTGGGCTATAAATTATCTGGTAAACACCCCATAATTGAATCAGACTATTTCCACAAAACATAGTGTACTCATAGTGTACCCAGTCAAATCTGGGTAATTTAGAAATGTACAGTTTAGGACAAAATATCATTACTAGGATTTATGTAGCATATCTAAATACATAACCTTCATTTCCTAAGTGATCGACTTAATGCTTTGGTTCTCCTTGTTGCCTTTGGTGCTTTGACACATATCCCTTTTGATACCTAAATGTAAAATTCATTGCTTTGGGGCCACACAGAGAGAAATATATTTCAAAAGATTTATTGACTGAAATAATTAAAGGAAATCATACCAGTGCTCTACAAATAATAATATAGCATTTTGATGGACATAGGGAGTCACTCTGAGTATATAGAGAATTGAGAATAATGCTAAGATGAAAACATGAAGCTTTTAATACCTGTGAACACAAAAAAAAAACATAACTCTCCCCTCAAAGGGAAAAGAGATAGTTGATTCACTTGACACTGTAGTCAAATGTAAATGACTATGGCCTAGGAACACTTATTTAGGTTATCCCACATTTCAGATTAGTAGCTGGAAGCTGTTTCATGAAGGATCTGCAGTAACTTAACAATTAAAGTCTTAAACCAAGACACTGTGCAAGTCTGATGGTGTAAACATTACGTAGATACATTAAAGCAAAGTGGGAGACCCATGTCATAGTCTCAGAAGCTGTCCGATAGCATCCATACTTTTCTGTTTGATTGGGAAACCAGTGTTCTATTTGTAAGAATAAAATTTCAAAGGAAAGCTAGTACAGTAATTATACACTGCAAAAGATTTTCTCAATGGTCCCATAGCTGTTAGGTTAGGTATAAAGGAGGGCAGTAAATGACTATTAAAATAACTTACAATGGTCCATGATAATGTGATTGTGTATTTGTAATCTCACACATATCCACAATTATCAGAGTGTTAATTAGTTAGGAGGCCATGGAGAAGTTTCAGCTGAGGGTGCAACTTCTTTCCAGAAACTTCCTATTTTATTGTTTGTAAGTAAGTCAAGAGTAGGGACCATATAAATATGAACACATATATGTTATATATGTATATGTATATATACATATATACATACACACACATGTACACACATATGTGGATGGAGCCAGTTCTTTTTCTACCTCAATCAAAACTCATCTTTAATTGATGACAATCATTAATATAAGACTGAATAATTTGAAACAGGAAACAGTAGAGGTATACACTTCAACATGTAGTCAAAGGCAAGTACAAGGATGTTTAGACAACATTCTAGTCATACAAGATTTAAGAATAAGGCTTAACAAATGAGATCTCACACAACAAAGACTTTCTGAACAACAAAGTTGTCAAGAATCAGAGCAGCCACAAGACAAGAATGTGTTTGTTGGTTTTAGTGGCAACAGAAGATGTTCTAGAATGCAAAAAGAACTCAAAACATTAAGCAACAGAAAGCAAATAACTCAATCAAAATAGGCTATGAACCTGAACAGAGCCATCCTCAAAAGGAAAAAAAAAATGTCTAATACACCCTTTTACAAGAGATGCTCAATGTCCTGAGCTATCACAGAGAACAATTCACCAGATTTTATCTCATCAGAATAAGAAAAGGTATCAAGGAAAAGGGTCAACAAATACTGATGACTGTATGCAAAGGAGAATTCTTATTAGCTGATGATCAAAATATGAAGTGGAACACTGTAAGTATCATTGAGAAGATTCTTGAAAAAGCAGAAAATAGTACTTCTACTTGATTCAATAATACCACTTTTGAGTATGCACTCAGAGGTGAGTATATTCCATGACAGAGGTACTTGTTCATCCATGTTCATTCCTGTTTTGTTTATAATAGCAAGGAAATGAAATCAGTTAGATGTCCATCAACAATGAGTAGATAATGAAAAAGTAATAAATATAAATAAAATTATAATCAGCTGTAAAGAAAAGTGAAATCAAGACATTATTAGGAAAATGAATGGGATTTTAAAAATTGTACTGAGTAAGGTGGCCAAACCCAGAAAGACAGCCACACTTCTCTCTCATAGGTGAATGCTGTCAACAGACTATTGTGTGAGGGGGTTATAGAACCAATTATTAATTCCTGCTTAACTACTAGCGACTGATAGATTCAGGCTGAGTGTGATGATATATTTTCTATTTAATAAAATTAGCCGGAAATAACAGAGAACGGAATCACCCACAGTCAAGTCATTGGAGTCCAACAGTAGTGACTTATACCTTTAATCCCATCACTCACGAGACAGAGATCTTTCTGTATTTTTGTGAGTTCAAGGACTAAAAACCAGACAATAGTAGCTCACACATTTATTCCTAACTGTAGGATCAAATGCAGAGTTGAATCAGAAGTGAAGCAACTGGGCAGGGAACATATTTAAGGAAGAAGGAGGCAGATACAGGCATTCTGTAGGAGTGACCAGCCAGGATGAAGACTCATTCTTTTTTCTTTCTTTTTTTTTTATTATTATGAATAAAGAAGTCACATTTTCTATCATTGTATATCCTTACTCAAGGTCCCTTCCCCCTCCCACCACATCAGGTCATTCTCTCTTCTCCACAACTCCCCATGCCCCCACACCCTGCCCCCGGGGCAGGCGGTCCCAAAGTCCCACTGTCCCAATATTGCTTAGTTTAGTCTCCACTCCTGGCAGGTCCAGTTTTCTCCCCTCAACATCAAGATTGAGTCAGGTGTTCCTTTAGGGGGAGTGGGATCCAAGGTGTCAGTCCAAGGAGTTTCTGATCCCAAGCTGTTCAGTGGTTGTGGTTTGCAGTTTGGACATGCTTTGCTTTTTGTTTGTTTGTTTGTTTAGAGTCCACTAATGAGTGAGGACATCCCCTGCTTATCTTTCTGGGTTTGTGTTACCTCACTCAGGAGGATATTCTCCAAATCCATCCATTTGCCTGCACATTTTAGGATACCAATTTTTCTTACTGCTGAGTAGTACTCCATTGTGTAGATGTACCACAGTTTGTTAATCCATTCTTTAGTTGAGGGGCATTTAGGTTGTTTCCAGGTTCTTGCTATTACAAATAATGCTGCTATGAACATAGTTGAGCTAATGCCATTGGAGTGCAACTGTGCGGCTTTTGGGTATACACGCAGAAGCGGTATTGCTGGGTCCTTGGGGAGATTGATTCTCAGTTTTCTGAGAAACCGCTCTGCCATACTGTATTCCAGAGAGGCTGAACAAGCTCACACTCCCACCAACAATGAAGGAGTGTTTTCCTTGCTCTGTACCCTCTCCAGCATAGGCTGTCATCTGTGTCTTTTATCTTAGCCAATCTTACAGATATCAGGTGGTATCTCTAAGTTGTTTTGATGTGCATTTTTCTGATGGCTAAAGATGATGAGCACTTTTTCAGTCCTTCTCTGTTGATGCAGTTGGAGGCAGGGTGGCCATGCAAGTTCCCTTGTTTTAGTAGCAGCTGGAGGAACCCTCACACCTAAAGTCTATTCCTGTCTGCTAAGGAGTGTGTGGAGACATGCACCACAGACAGAACCTGGTCCCGGAACCAGAACCCTAACCGGAACACAATTTTCCCTGGCAGGGATTCAGGTGCTGGCACCTGCTGACCTCACGTCACCTCTGGGCGGAGTCTAAGTCTTGATTTCAAAGTCCTCAGTCCTTCTCTGTTGATGCAGTTGGAGGCTGTGTGGCCATACAAGTTCCCTTGTTTTAGTAGCAGATGGAGGAACCCTCACAGCCAGAGTCTATTCCTGTCTGCTAAGGAGTGTGTGGAGACACCACATACAGAACCTGGTCTGGATGAAGACTCTTGAAGATAGCATTTACTCTGTTTGACCTGTGAAGTGGGCTGGATGAGAATTGGCTGTGGTTTATTTCATCTCTCTGATATTCCAGTTTTCCCCAATATCTGGTTCTGAGTTTTCATTAAATACCTATTTGAATTTGTGCAATAAGGGAGGGTCAATTATGTTGTTTAATAATAAACCCAGTGAAGATCCCACCTGCTACTTTGGGTAATTTCAAGTATACTATTATGTAAATGGGCTACTTAAACTCACTAGCCTTACAATATGACATAAGATATGACTGTGGAAAGAGATTAATAGGAAAACTGGATGTAACAGAATACAACATAGTCACATATAAAATAGCTATATAACAGAACTAATAAAATTCTAAAAATAAATAATTTCTTTAAAGAAATGTCATGACTCCATTGACAAGTTGGAACATTCAGAATATGATTTATTTTCAGTATAGTTTCACAAATATAGACATTAAAAGAGGCTAGACAAATTAATTGTATGAGTCACTACATTTGTGATTTGTACCTTAAATTTTGTTCTCAATTAAAACTGTTGCCATTAGGGTATGTTGTAAATTAGCCTTTAATGGCTGCCAATCTATTGGGTGTCATTGGAACAAAGAAAAAATTGCAAAAAAAGGAGGGGTTATTAGAAATTGATTGCAGCAGTGACAATCCCCAAATAGCAAACTGTGATAAATGTTAAGTCCAGAGGGGAAAAACAAAATAAAAACAAAAAAATATACTTTGAGGTTATGGTGACCGGGAAAACAGGATCCAAAAATAAAGGACAAGCCCCATTATAAAGTTAGTAAGTACTGAATTAAAGAGATTGGGTTTAGTGGAATTGTGTTCTGTTCTATTGTAAATAATTGTTCCACCTACTGGTTTGATAAAAATGCTGATTAGCCAAAGGCAGACAGGAAGTGTGGGTGGAGCTTGGTCTGGGGAGTTCCCAGACCAAGAAAACTCTGGGAACAGAAAGAACAGAGCAAAGATGCCACAGAGAGCTGGATGAGTTGCCAACAGAAGCAGAGGAAAGGAGCTGAAATACTGCTGAGGAAAGATACTGAGCCACATAATCATGGGTTGAGTTAAGATAAAAGAGTTAACAAGTTATATGTCTGGGCCCCAGGTCAATCAGCAAGCAGGGTGTAATTAATATAAGTGTCTGTGTGATTTTTTGGGACTGTGGGTCCAAATCTTGAGGCTAGGCCTGAAACTTCAGGTCAGAAATTATTTACAACAAATGGTGCACCAACGTAGGTAAAATATACCCACATAAAGCCATAGAAAGCTTTAAAATGGTCTAGAGCAGAGAAATGAAGCTAAAAGCAGCTTCAGAGTTGTATCTCTCAAGTGGGCCATGGTAAAAAGACTGAGTGGTGTATGGGATTAAATTACAAAATGGTATGTTTGCTGCATGCAATTTAAACTGGAACAAGGCCAGTTCCTGAGGTTCAATGTAAGCAAGGAGCTGTATATGGTGGGTTTAAGTTTTCTTTTTATAAGATAAAAAGGAAACAGAGTCAAAGACTGATTTTTAGTAGCAGCTGCATTTTCTTGGATCAGCTCTGTTTGCTGGAGGCAAGCAGAGCCATGGCTTTTTAAAATAAGTTTCCTGATTCAGCTTTAGAGGCAAAATACTTGTGAGTCTTTTAAGAGGTCCTGCTTCCAAATACTTAAATGAAGTTTATGAGCAGCACACAGCAGTGCTTTATTTGGTAGTTATATGGACCCCAAAATTACCCAGAGCATCATCCATAGCTGTGCTAAAAAAACTAAACTTTATGAATGTAGACTAAGAGCTGAGAGGAGTTAACCAGCTGCTCTTGCTCAGTATTTAATCATCAGCCACTCCTTGGCAGATTAAAGGTATGGTCATAAACAGAAAGACATAGAGAAAGCTGGGCAGGGTCAGTTACCATAGCCAAGCCTTTAATCCTTAGCCACACCTTGGTAGATTAATGGTGTGATCAAAAGCAGAAAGAAATAGCGGTATCTAGGTGGAATCAGCCACCCAAGCCAAAGAAACAGGGATAGAGAAAGTACTTAAAAAAGAAATAGAGTAAAAAGAAATAGTAATAAAAATGGAAATTACAAAGAGTTTCTAGATACTGTATGCTATTGTCTTGTCTTTAGGTTTTTTGACTAAAAATGAAGTAGCAAATCTGCTAAAAGCCATTTGATTACAAACATTCCTGGATTAATTATTTATATTTTTATAAATGAGTTGACTTTAAAATTGAAGTCAAAAGATATGCTACTTTGGAAAGAGAGGGTTTTTTATTTTTACAGAAAATGAGAGGCTTTGAATTTATTCCTGGTTAAATAAAGTAAAATTTGATTCAGGAAGACTCCTTGAAGAGTCTCCAATGGAAATGGATGTCCCAGAAAATTCAGCATTTCAGATCACCACTGTTGTAGTTTCCTCTGAGCTCTACATTCAAAGCTACTTTATGAAGAATGGCTGAGATTTCCCAGCCTTAGAGACTATTCCACTAAAGATTTGACCATAATTCTAAATTTTGCTTTTGGTCCCCATGGAATTGCCAGCACCCACATTCAGCAGAAAATACCCTAGAGAACTGAGCCCACATTCCCAAAAATGGATTATACATGTTTGTGTTTGTTTACAGTATTGGTGAAAAGTCGTTATAGATAGTGAAAAAAATATATGATTTGGGGCTATTGTTTTTAAAGGGGGAAATGTAGTAGGATTGTGTTCTGTTCTATTGTAAATAGTTGTTCCACCTACTGGTTTAATAAAAATGCTGATTGGCCAAAGGCAGACAGGAAGTGTGGATGGGGCTACCAGACTAAGAAAACTCTGGGAACAGGAAGAACAAAGCAGAGATGCCACAGAGAGCTAGATGAGTAACCAACAGAAGCAGAGAAAAGAACCTGAAATGCTGCTGAGAAAAGGTGCTGATCCACATGGCTGAACAAGATAAGAATCATGAGTTGAGTTAAGATCAAAGAGTGAGCAAGTTAAATACCTACACCTCAGCTCAATCAACAAGCAGAGTGTAATTAATATAAGTGTCTGTGTAATTCTATGGGACTGCGTGTGTTTCTTTGAGACTATGGGTCTGAACCTTGAGGGTTGGCCCAAAGGTCCAGGCCAGAAACCATTTACAACAATTGGGCTTAAATTTAAGCTTATTGCATAAGATTTTCACAAACTTTGATAATTTAGATAAGGGTCCTAATTAAATTAGCCATATGAAAAATGATTTGGGTGTTGCTCAAATTCTAATTGGTCTTATAATAAAAACTCAGAGCCATATATTGATGTCAGAGAAACAGAAGAACAAGCCATGAGAGAAACTTCTCACCACTACTGAATCTTTTCTCATGAATCCCCAGGCTAAATGCTTTGAAGTCCTTAGCCTGAAGGAAAAGAAATTGCAAGGGGCTACCTTCTGTCTCTTTTCTCCTTATATTTTTTTCTTTATCCCATCCATATGAATTCCTTTTTCAACCTTAGTAGTGATGGGATTAAAAGCCTGTGTACTTCCCAGTACTGGGAACAGATGACATGAGATCACAAGGGCTGGGTTTAAAGGTGTATGCTACCACTGCCTGACTTCTTTGGCTAACTCTGTGGCTAGCTATATCCTCTGATCCTCAGGCAAGCTTTATTTTTTAGATAATAATTATATCATCACATTTTTGCCAGAGGGAGAACATGGATTTAAAATGACAGTATTATAAAAGCAAATGATAACTAATGACTGAATAGCTTGTATTCTATGTATCTCTATGCCTGACCTGCATATCTAGTTCCCCTTGACTGCCTGGAACTGTCAAGTTCCTGCCTGGAAGAAACAAGTGTTCTTAAATTTCTGAGGCATTTCTCCAGCACACGCCTACAGAATAGTTATGAATAGTAAATTCATAGAATTAATTAGTTTACTGGTAGAGAGAAAAGATGGAACAAAACTTGGTTGCCAATTAGCTCTAAAAGTACAATATCCAGTTTGATGGCAAGGATACCAGTTTATTGGCTGTTTTTAGTCCCAAGAAAATTAAGCATTAAATTAAAATTAAGCATACTGTCAATGGTGGTAAATTTCCACTTGGAACAGAAATGAGACTAACTTAAGTACCAAGTTTCTATGAAGAACTAAAGATAACAGTCCACTGTTTCTTAGGAAGACAGACTCATTAGCTTCATGAACCAGTTTGCTTTGGGGCTGTGTATTTTAACTACCTGTTGACAGCGTAGATTTTCTAAAATTTTCTGTCTTCTGCCCATGGGTGTTGTCATAGTGTCTTTTTTTTTTCTCAGTATAAGCAAATATATATCATGAGCATCCCATTTACTCAAAATTAAGATGATATCTTCCTTAGTTAACACCAAGTCATCAGAAAAACAACTAATCTCAAATATACATTTTGTTGGACTCATGGTTGTTCCCCTTATCCAACAAAGCATAGCATTTTCTGGCATGTTGCACTGGAAACAAAAGCATAGGAAATGATCTTTAATTTGATATCACATATTGGTTCTTCAAAAGTGTTTTCAACAAAACCTTACTATCATAGTCCTTGTAAACCCCAAGTCATTACTATAATGCATCACTTCATCATATTGCAAAAAAACAAAACAAAGCCACCAAATTTAAATAAGGTGTCAGTAATCTATCCACAATATTAAGTTTGTAGACAATTAAGATATAATTGAATTTCACAGTTGACTAGAATCTGAAGACAAAAATTAATGAAGGTTAATATCAAGACTTGTTAGAATAATAGCCTCCAAGGATGATTTTATATTCTTGTTGTTTAATGATGGAGGTTCGGAGAAATATGTCATTAGGTGATCATTATTTTGTGAACAGTAAGCTTACACAAACCTAAGTGGAAGGAATTAGTGACTTAACATGGCTTCTTGAAGCAGTCTACAGATTCAATAAATACATGTGTTAAAATACTGATAGCACATTGTGTCATGAAGTGATGCAGTAAACCATTTTTGTGCATAATTATGAGAAAATTTTAAATATATAAACACACTATAGAAAGTAAATAAATCAAGGTTATTATTGTAATATGTATTGTTGTAAATGATTTCTGACCCTGTTTGGGCCAGAAGTCTGTCCTGCCTGCAGCAGCTTTTACCCCCTAAAGATGACTCAGATGCTTATATTAATTTTATACTGTTTGGCCTATGTCTCAGGCATATTGCTAGCTAGCTCTTTCATCTTAATTCAACACGCTTTCATTAATCTATGTGGACATTTGGCTGTGGCCCATGGCTCATACCTGTAGTCCTACATGCTTCTTCTTTGGTGGCTGAATGGAGTCTGCCTGACTCCACACTCCTTCTACCTGTCTCTCCTCTGATTCATCCACCCAATTCTACAGTGCTCCACACAGGCCAAATCAGCTCTTTCTATTACAGAATGATACTCGCTGCATACAGAGAACAGTCCCACCACAATGTATAATTTCATTATGTAAAATTATTTGTACAATATATTCATGCAATTGGTAGTGCAATAGACTAGTTCACACTGATATCACCATAAACATGTGAGTAAAGTATTATACACAACATAATGCATTGAGATGACTATGTCATCATCAGACAAAAATAGTTTTCTATTCCTTTTTGATTTCTTGGATCTCCAGTCTTTTGCATAGCTCATTATTGTCTAAAATGTCTTTGTAAAGACCACAAATATATTTGCTTCCTCAGAAATCACGTTATTTTACACAAAGTAAAATAGATTTTTGTGTGTGACTAAAGAAATTTGTGACAGGAAGATTTTTATTTTTATTTTTTGCTATTTGATTGTGCTGAATGCAATCACAAATATCCTAATAACCTCATGAGCGGAAAGAAATGCAGGAATTTGATGCGGTACAGAAGAATGAATGGCTGCAGCAGTGATGGAGTAAGATGCTTCTGGAGGATAGAAGAAGCAAACAATCAACTCTTCCTGTAGTCTGTGGAAAGAATCGTGCATCCCATTTCACTGACGTCAGCCAAATGCTTATCTGAAATGTCTGACATTTAGGACTACCAGAATATACAGATTGTCTCTTTCAAGCACAAATTCTATAGTAGTTCCATAGAAACATCAATGGGAACAACCGCATATATTGATAGCCAGACATGAAGTGCTACTATAACACAAAACCAAACTGTGTAAGTGAATATGGGATTTAGTGATTGTTGCATGTTTGGTTGTAATGAAAGAAAGTCAGAGTCAGATATTGGGAAAGTTTGAAATAGCAAAGAGAGAAACACCACAGTCAAATCTCACCCAGCTATCTTCCAGCATCTTCAGCCTCACTCCTGGTTACTTCTAATGTCTACTGTTTTCCCAAGCCTGTCTTAAAGACCCTCGTTGCCCAGCTGTATCCTTTCCAGGTTAAGATTAAAGGAGTGAGCTACTCTATTTGGTAGTCAGCTTTGAACTCACAGAAGCACAGAAAGATCTCTGTCTCTGGAGTTATGGGATTAAAGGCAGAGGTCAACACTCCCACTTTCCCTGAGCTGGGATTAAAGATGTGTGCCATCGAAGCCCAGCTGTTTGGCCTTGTACTCACAGAAATTCTCTGGATCCCCATGCTGTGTGAGTTACCACTGCTCTGTTATCCCTGGAACTCCCAGAGCTATCTCTGCCTAGTTTGACTGTTGTCTGATCTCTTGATATTCTAGGTTTTTAATAAAACCTAGAATATGTACCATATCACCACAAGTGATAGAAGATAAGAAAGATTTAGTAAGCACAAAAAAGAAAAAAAAAAACATTGTTCTGTCCAAATTATTAGCACAAATATTTGCTAATTATTCTGGTAGTGAGAAATCATTTAAGTAGATGAAATTTCTATATACTTAGGGTAGTCATTCTGAAGCTGTAAGCTTCACAATGGAATTTATACTTTGCCCATCAAAAATATATTGATTTTTGTTTGATTTATTTCATCATGCATTTTCTGATTTGCAAGTTATTTAAGTCCTAAGATAAATTCCTTCATAGCCTGAGATTTTTAAAGAGGGTCTGGATATGTACAACATTATAACACAGCTCCTGTGGGAAGAAGCAAGAAGGTCTCAGAGACTTGCTGGCTCTCAGCCTAACTCTAGATTCAGTGAGAGACCTTAAAAGAATAAGGTAGAGAGTAATTGAGAATGACATCTATGTTATATTTTGGCATTCAAGAATGCACACTCAAACACATGTACATATACCACACATACACACACACACACACACACACACACACACACACACACACACATACATTTTGAAAAAGAAACAAAAAAGAATCTCCCATAAATTTCATAAGCTCAAAATATTCAAAGTATGTGATTAAAATCTCTCCTTTCATGTCAATTTGGGCTTCACATTTAAAAAAAATTAATCAGATAACTTAGTAGTGATATTTTGTAATGATCATTAGAAATTAATAAACAAGCTTTAAAATATTTTAAAAATCTAGTATTATCTTGTGATGTTCAAACGTTTTAAAGGTAGGTATTAATTACAAAAAAGACTTGCTCAAAATTGTTATTAATATTTTTCAGATTTGTTTTCAGGGTAGCGCTGTGGAAAATCACAAAGGCTGGTAGGAAGTGAGATAAGACATTTTGTCTCATATGATATATTTTCATTCTTGTTTGAATAAAAATTAAGCTATCTTTTTAATTCTGATCACATTATATTTGTTTAGATCAAAAGCCTTAGGTGTGTTCCTGAATTTCTGTGATGCTTTGGTTGTAAATGTACATAGGAGCATGATGAAGACTCCTGACTTATGAGTTAACTATGTTCCTGAAATTATATCACTTAAAAATATAAAGTAATAGTAATCCTAATAATTTATCAAATTGACCTTCACTTTACATTTTCATTATTTTAATATGTGATTAAATCTTTTTATGACAAGATAGAAGAAAAATACTTAACCTTTATGTTAGGAATTTTAAGATATAAAGTAAATAGATAAAATATTTTCATTACTCAAAACTGTTTTAAATTTTAATGAATAAAGATGAAATAATTACATATGAATTGACAATTGAGGTTAGATTTTTCATGTATTTATTTTAAGAAAACTTCCTTTTTTGATATCATACACCTACGTATTTTATTAAACAAAGGCTTTTTTGTTTTGTTTAAGAAAGGAATTGAACAAGGTCACTTTTGAGCTAGACAATAAGAATATTTCATTTAAACATAGCATGTTCACAATATAAAACTTACAAATATTAAGCTGGAACGATAATCCTCTGGAATATAATTTTATTTTCTTTTTGTATATGTATTTTTTAACTTTAAAGAATGGTCCGTAATATGTACAGCAGTTATATTTAGCTCATAATGAATATTCATAAGAATGTATGCATGTCATTAATAATCTCAGAGTTTGCTTTATATTTCTCAAGTTTATTTATGGCATTAACAATTTAAGCTCCCATTTTTTAAATCAGTTTTTCTACCTTGTTACAGGGAATATGTTTTAAGATTATTCATTTTTGTTTTAGTTTCAATTTAAAACAAATGTAATCAATAAGATTATATATTATGAACTTCTAAAGATTCTAGCAGTGCTATCCCAAATATTGGGCTATTATAGATTCAAATAGTGACATGGTTGCAGTAATGTTAAAATTCTGTCTCAGCTAAGTTACTGCTTTATCATTATTAATGTATAATTTGGGAAATACCAGAATATTGGAAACACAGGGTCATGTAGATAAGACTAAAACTACAAAAATGTATGCTTTTTGATTCAATCAGAATCAGTTAAAGTTTTTACTTGCTTTCATTGTTTATGTAAATTTGTTTATATATAACACATCTAGTTAATATATTAAAATGCCACACTTAAAAATTCAATGCTAGGACATACACAAAACTGGGGAAATGGCATTTACATTTTCCTTTTATAGGCAGCATGACCTTCCTTCCTTCCCACATCTTGTTTTTTGTTGAGTTAAGAGTCAAGCATGTATACACATGTGCATGTGGTCACACACTGCACACACACACACACACACACACACACACACACAGTGAGAGAGAGAGAGAAAGAGAGAGAGGCACTCATCCTCAGATTTACTGTCCATAAACTGAAACATCCACATTCAAAATATTTAAAAGAATTTTCAGAAAAGGAGGACACAGTCCCAAGTTTAATACAATGTATTGTCATTATTATTTATTTTTACCATATATAGATGACCCAAAATGTTTAATTTATTTATTGAGCAACCCATTATTTATGTACATGAAAAACATAGGCAAGGGGTTTTGCTGTTATGGTTGTTTGTTTTTTCAAGACCGATCTCACTATGTAGTTCTGGCTTTCGTGAAACTTGCTATGTAGGCTACTCTGGCTTCACTTCTTTAAGTCACAGACATCTGGCCACGTCTACCTCCCAAGTGTTAGGATTAAAGGTGTGTTCCACTATGTTGGCTTTTACAGAAATCTTTAATGGTTAATTGGTTAACTTGACAGAATCTAGGATCTATAATCTCTTGGGTGACAACTCTCTGGTCAATTCCTAGAAGAGATTATCTTAAGTGGGCTGAGGCTTGAAGATCTATCCTAAAATTAGAAAGCATCATTCGCTGGATGCTATAGAACAAATCAAGAAAGGAGGTTTAGCACACACATGCGTAGTAGTGCACCCTTCCTCCTGAGTGTGGATACAATGTTACTACCCAGCCTTGTGATGAGTGCATGCCTTCTCTGCCCCGCCACAGCATTGCTGCCATCATAAATTGTATTGTATCTTCCTAAAAGAGTAAGCTAAAAACAAACTTTCTTCAGAAAGTTACTTTTGTCAGAGTATTTTATTACTCTGAATTTTATTATGAGAAACTAAAGAAGATGAAGCTTTGGTACTATTTGTAGCTTTAGGAATTTGGGGGGAATTTTAGATTTTGTCTTCAAAGGACAAGGGAAATGCCTTTGTACAGGCAACCAATGTATTGCACTCACTGCAATATTACTCATGAGACAGCACTGACATTCAGCAGGATCTGACATTATCAAAATAATGTCACTTACCACATCTGACTACCTTTATTTTTAAAGTTAGTTAAAGTTAAAAAATCATTTGACTTTGAAAAATTACTAAAAGCATCACAACTTTGTAAATTATGAACTTGGAAGTCATTCCTTGTCATCTTCACTAGTTATATATGATTTTTATCATTACTGAATGTTAAGTAATATTAACATAATAAACTACCCTATATTTAGGCTTGTTATGCCCTCATTATTATTCATGGTTACCATAGAACATCTGCTTAGTTTACATTTTAAAGGTGCTTTCACTGAAATAGGCTAACAAATGTTACTCAAAACTGCATATAACTAAAATTAATAAATCTCAAAATGTGTAACAACAAAAGGTGATATTTACATCACTACATAAACTCCCTAAGTGCTATAAATATAATTCACAATTATAAATCTATAAACATGACATGTAGATACTTTTAGTCAATCAAGGAACTGATCTATAAAAATAACTCATTCTTAGTGTACATGGAAAAATACATTATTCCAGGAGAAAATGCGCATTATAGAATATGATCAGAATTTTCCCAATAAGTAAAAGATGATGGTTCTTCTGGACAGTAGGAATTACATAAACTCCACTTTTCTGTAAAGTGATACAATTTGTTCTGTACACAAGAGAAAACATTATTTTATAATCTCTCTCTTCTCTTCTTTTTAATTCTTTGTTCTGACTTTTTGAGAGCAGATTCAACTTTGTCTCTCAGGTTGGCTGTGAACTCACTGTGAATTCCAGGCTCTTTTTTCACTTAATAATCCTCCTGCCCCAGCTTCCTTATTACTAGAACATTGGTCACTCTGCTCTGCTAATGTCATACTTTATCAAAGTATGCTAAATACATATATAGACTTAATATAGTACTGACAGACTTTTGGTAATATACTGTAATGTAGATTTATTTCTAGCTGCTTTTATCTGTGCAGGCACATCTTAAGACAAATCTTCAAACTACTACATGTTACAAGTTCAAAGATTCTGAAGGGTTCTCAAATATGAGGAAGAGGAAGCTAGAAATTGATTTTGAATTTTTGGGGGAGAATTTTATTTTTTCCAGACAATTGTTCATTAATATTGCAACACATTTACACATAATCATAAAGCAACAACACATTTCTTATCACAATTAGATTGCCCAAGAAGGTAATCTTGGTAATACCATGTTTATATTCAAAAGTATCCAATGAAATGATACCACATGGACCTAGTACGAAACATGAGGGAATGTATAGTATCCTGCAGATAGAGCACAGATCCTAACTTTCACTGAAAGTCAAAATGGAGGTCATTGCTTAATAAGTGCCCACATGCTTCCTACAACTGATTCCTGAGTCAGAAAAACATCACTCCAGAAATCCCTGAAGCCCTTGACCACTGCCAGCCTACTCCCATTGTCAGACCCTCTGCTTTTAACTTAGCGCCATGGTTTCTCTGAATAACAGATTCTATAAAAGACAAATGCCAGGGTTTCCTGATTTTTCCAATACAAACAGTTATATGAAGGAGAAGGTAAAAAATGTTTTAAGTACATTATCTATTGGAGTGCTGCACTGAATGAATGAAACTTCAAACACTGAAGAAGAAATGATTCTTCTCTTCAAACCTGAGTAGGCTCAGTAAGTGGCACTAATGTGTTTGTGGAAACCAATAGCTTTCTAATTGTGCTCAAGGGATACTCAAAAGAAGGAGCATAATGCCTTATACTTGAAACCCAGCCAGATTTCTGGGATTAGTAAATTCATGGACTTTAGAAAAGAATCTGGTACTGCCCCCTTCTAGACCAGCACCATTCTTTACTGCAATTGTAAACCTTTCCCTTATATCCATAGTTTAGTGTAGCTATGCCCTGTCTCAAAGAAGCCTCTCTTGGCAGCAAATGGAGATAATCACAGAAACCACAACCAGATACAATACAAAGATGAACCAATAATTGGTATCCAAATTCTAATGTATTGATATGTATATCATTTCCTGAATTTATGACTCGGGAAACATTGGCAGAACGTTTGGGGAATTTTGTCAGAGCAACATTACTAGGAAGTTTGTTTTGGAACAGTGTGCCTTAAAAATGGCTGCATTAACAAGACCAGAGATATGGAATCATCTGGAAGGGAGCATGGTATTAATGGACCTGGAAGGGAGCAAAATTTCATGGGGTCTGACCTCTAGAGATAAAACCACTCAATACTGACTAGAAAGTTAGCCCTTTTCAGGGATGAGCCCCCTTATTGGCCTTCAAACCATATATACACACCAACAATAATAGACTTGGCAAAGCATGGGGGTGTAAAATATGTAACAATAATAATTAAAAATACTGTCAACTTGAGAGTAGGGTCATGAGAGGAAATCAAAGGATCTTGGCTGAGCAGCACTTCAGGGTGGAAGGGGAGGGGCGGTGATGCAATTCTATCACAACTAAAACATATTTTAATGTTGTAACAAAAAAGTAATATAATTGAATGGCTTGAGTTTTCAAATAATGTTTTGAAAATGCCACCAAGTGTCAACCCTATACACAATGTAACATAGAAAACACTTATGTTAATGAAAAGAGTCCTGATATTGAGGGCAATATTGATATCTCTTAAAGACACTCAGTGTGTTATAGAAGAGAGGATACCTGTTTGTTCTGCAGTCCCTGATCCAAGGAAATGCAGATATATTAAACATATTAAAGCAAATTTGATGGGGAGCCCTGTTTACAATAACATCTAGCTTTGAGTAGATTCTCTATTTCCTCCTCAACGCTAGGGAGCAGGCACATTATTCTGAACTTGTTTAGTTCATCTCTAGATTTGGATTCTTCTTGTAATAATGAGACTTACTCATCATTTTTAATGTCTTTACTTTTAACAATAAACTATATCACTTGTGTCGTCACTGGAACATCACCCATTTTTATTGCCTAGTTCCAATTTTTTCTAGAGCTATAACTAGAAATAGTTGAATGTCTTGTTCACAGTCGCTATTGGCTAGCATGAACTTTAAAGCATCTCATAGCCTCATCTTTAGTCACAGTATTCTCTCATGGCATCACCTTTAGACACATTACTCAATTCTGCATAGATTATCAATTTCATTCTGTGGACATTCAAAGCTCAAAAAAAAAACAAGTATGTAAAATTTATCACAAATTAATTTGAGGTAATCATTAATCAGAGCTTAAATTTTAGAGTAATTCATCTGTATTCATTTGAATAGAAAAATGTTAATTGTAGAGCAGTATTGAAACACAGGAATTCATGCTTAAAGTAATTTTGGAGTAGATAAAATTAGAGGGACAATTCACCCTCCTGACACAGAGAACAGGTATATAATTACACTAATCTGTCACTACTGAGATTATGATCTACTACTAGCTGAGCAGTTTTGGACTTTACTACAATTCATGTGAATTAGCATCTGCAGTTTCTCAAGTTCCCCTAGTGATTCAGATGAACATTAATTGAAGAAGCATATTAACTAATCCCCCAGAATACTGGTTTGATATACATTTGGTATCCACATATGCCAATATCACAAAGAAATGTTAAAGTAATGTTGAAAATAATTCTTTTCTATTGTTTTAAACAGCATAGAATCCACACTGGAGCATGAGATTTATGTATTTTTGATTCACCCCAACAGATATTGGAATTGAAAGTTGAAAGACCTGAAAACAACAACAGAAACAGCAAACCTAAATCTATTGAAGGAAAGAATTCCTTCATGAGACAGATCTAAAGGGCTTGTCGGCCTGCAGATAGTAAGTAGAAGATAAGGCTGCTATGATCAAAGTGTATGACATTCTGCCCATCAGAGTGCCTGCTCCCATCAGCATTAGGGAACTGCCTTTGCTGGATGGATATGTCTGCCATCTACTGTGACATAGAGAAATTCAGTGTCTGCCACTGAGACAGAAAACCACTTGTTTGTTGTCACCAAGGGCTTGCCTCCAAATGGGATTCAGTCAGAACTGAATCTGGTTCAAGCTAGAGGACTATAATAGTGAAAAATATATAGCCAAGACAGTGAGTGACCTAGCTTTGGGTCAAGGTCTCCTTAAACCATCTCCTACCCCAGCTACCTTTCCTCTTTATTCTGCCAGTCTGCCTCTTGACACACATTATTTTTCCTACCTGGCAGCAGTGTCAAATTATTTTGCTAGACTTTGTGCAGGCTTTCTCCATTTGCCCACTGGTGTGGATGTTTCCTTGATGCCTTTTGCTTATCTGATCTCTCAGGGACAGCTGCCTGAACTCCCTCAGCTTATCAGCGGCTCACATTCCCTCAGGTCACTCCAGCTCCAGCTGCCTGATGACCCAGGGTTGTTACTTGGAAGAACTCCTCGGACTTTAAAGAACTGACCTCATTTTATTTTTTAAGGAAGTAGTTCTTCATATAATAGTAAATCTTGTCAATTGGAGACTATGGAACTATAAATAGATTCAGGAAGGTTATATGGCTGTATGTCCTATTATATGTAAAAATCTATGGAAATACATGAAGAATCAGAGAAATCTTAAAACACACCTAATAGTGGGAGACCTGTGAAATTTTAGTCAGTTGTGAGAGACAAAACACAGGAACAGTCTCCCTCTAAGGTGGCATCTTTTTGCTGGACTTACAAATCAACATTTTCTAGTTATATTTTATGACAAAAATTGAAGAAAGAGGAACAGAATAAAATTCATGCTGATGTTATGTTTTTCTCAATTGTTACTAAAAGTTTAGAATAAATTTATACTTTGTTATTTATTTCCCATTTCAGCATTCTTTCAGGCTCTTTACTAAAATGAAAATTGTCTTTTACTCCTCAACATACAGGAAGCAGATGGATTGACAAACCACCAAAGATGTCTGCAATTCAATGCACTTATACAACAGGAAATTTATAGATACAAGCAATCAAGGAATACAGTTCAGACGAGAGAGAGAGAGAGAGAGAGAGAGAGAGAGAGAGAGAGAACAGGGAAACAAAGGAGGTTAGCATGTGCTGAATGTCTGTTACTGTGTTCATGCCTTAAAATAATAGATCCCTAGATAGCACAGACTGCTGTTAGGACAGAAGGTTGCTCTCTAAAAACCAACAGTAGAGCCCAAGATTGCATCCACACAACTCACTGAACAATGAGAGATAGAGCTGGTGCCTTCATGGAGCCTTCACTCCTACATTCTAGTTTCTTTGGTGAGAAATGGCACTCTGCTGGCTACAGAGCCAGGCACAAACCCCCTCCACTTGCATTCTGCCCACCTATAAGAGGTTCTGGGGCTATGAGGTAGAGAACTTGTGGGAGTCATCAGCCAATTTGTAAATGTGAGTTTCAGTCGAGGCCCACACTATATATGAAAGTGACTCTATATCCTACACTGCATGGATGGTCCAGAGACCTAGGGTAGAACAAACACAACTACTCCTGCCACCTAAAAAAAAAAAAAATCAGTAAAATGATTCCTAATGATATTCTACTATACTCATAGTTAGGTGCCTTGTCCTCAATTTTTCCAGCCTTTGAAGGCTCAGCTAATTGAAGGAATCTTAAATTTTAACATGATAATGAGAGTTTGTAAAACAGGACTTACAAAATCTACTTATAATATGAAACTGTTAAAACACTAGCTTCTGGGTGTCTTCATGTGGAAAAAGAAATGAAAACAAGAGTGTTATCCTTCTCTATAGTCCTTAGGAGCCTAACTCTTTAACTAGGTTTTATGCTATCTCTAAGACAGCAGTAAATTTATGTTTGTCATCACATATCCAGTAACTGTGTTTTCTTATTATAATAATATGTGTGTCTTTCTGATCTATTGCAAGCTCCCACCCCAACTTTTTGCTTATGTTTCTCACAAGTTCTCTCATATAGAACTTTCATCAAATAATAATTAAATACATACACAAAGTTACTTGTTTACATTCTTTTCCACTTTGATTGCTTGAATGTGTTTGTTTTAATGGAGATGAAACCAGTCTTGCACATGTTAGACAGTTGCTCTACCAACTGACCCACAGGTGCCAACAAGCATCTTGAGACTTAATTTGACCATTTGAATATACTGCCTATTTTATATCTAGGCATCTAGATGATGTAACATTTTATGACCATGTAAAAGTTTAGAATGTTCATTGAAAGAACCAGTGTTTCTCACTACAATGAGCATTCTCAAAGGAGGAAGTAGTTAGTTCCTATGATGCAGATCAGTGTTAGTCTCTTCACACTGTGATTAGGTAGCTGAGAAAAAGTATATGAAGAAAGAGGGTTTTTATTTTTTACTATAATGTTTTAGAGTTTTTTTAGCTCATGATCACTTGGCTTCATTGTTTTTGTGCATTTATAAGACAATATATAATCATGGGAGCATATAGCAGATGAAATTTTTTACTTCTTTTCTTCTGAGTGTGGACCCAATAACATGTCTAGTCTACCTCTTACTAACTCTATGTGTTTGAAGTTGTACTACAGTTATATTCAACTCATGTAACACAAAGGACATTCAATATCCAAAGTTTAGCAGGAGAAACAAGAAAAAGAACTATTTCATGTGGAAGGCTCAGCTGTGCACAGAGCACATGAACTTTCTTTTATTATTATTATTATTATTATTTATTATTATTATTATAAACAAAGAAGTCACACTTTCTATCCTGCATATCCTTATTCAAGGTCCTTTCCCCCTCCCAAAACATCAGGTCATTTTCTCTTCTCCACAACTCCCCTTCCCCCCATCCCCCAGGGCAGGGGGCAGGTGGTCCCAAGGTCCCACTGTCCCAATATTGCTTAGTTCAGCCTCCACTCTAGGCAGATCCAGTTTTCTACCCGCAACCTCAAGACTGAATCAGGTGTTCCTCTAGGAGGAGTGGGATCCAAGGAGTCAGTCCAAGATGTTTCTGATTCCAAGCTGTTCAGTAGTTGTGGTTTGCAGTTTGGGCATGTTTTGCTTTTTTTTTTTTCTTGATTGTTTAGAGTCCACTAATGAGTGAGTACATCCCCTGCTTATCTTTCTGGGTTTGTGTTACCTCATTCAGGAGAATATTCTCCAAATCCATCCATTTGCCTGCAAATTTTAGGATATCATGGGTTTTTTTTACTGCTGAGTAGTACTCCATTGTGTAGATGTACCACAGTTTGTTAATCCATTCTTCAGTTTAGGGACATCTAGGTCGTTTCCAGGTTCTCACTATTACAAATAATGCTGCTATGAATATAGTTGAGCTAATGCCTTTGGAGTGTGACTGTGCATCTTTTGGGTATACACCCAGAAGTGGTATTGCTGGGTCCTTGGGGAGATTGATTCTCAGTTTTCTGAGAAACCTCCATACTGCATTCCAAAGTGGCTGAACAAGCTTACACTCCCACCAACAATGGAGGAGTGTTCCCCTTGCTCTGCATCCTCTCCAGCATAGGCTGTCCTCTGTGTCTTTTATCTTAGCCAATCTAACAGGTGTTAGATGGTATCTCAAAGTTGTTTTGATTTGCATTTCTCTAATGGCTAAAGATTAAGAACACTTTTTCAGGTGCCTTTCAGTTATTCATAATTCTTTTCCTGATAATTCCCTTTTTAGATCTGAACCCCATTTTTTGATGGGGTTATTCAAGGTTTTGGGCTCTAGATTCTTGAGTTCTTTATATATCTTAGAGATCAGTCCTCTATCACTTGCAGAGTTGGTGAAAATTTTCTCATACTGTAGGCTGTCATTTTGTCCTATTGACAGTATCCTTGGCTTTACAGAAGCTTCTTAGCTTCAGGAGATCCCACTTATTGATTGTTGATTTTAGTGTCTGTGCCACTGGTGTTATATTTAGGAAGTGGTCACCCGTGCCAATTTGTAGAAGTATATTTCCCACTTTCTTTTCTATCAAGTTTAAAGTAGCTGGGTTTATGTTGAGGTCTTTGATCCACTTGGATTTGAGTTTTGTGCAGGGTGACAGGCTTGGATCTATTTGCATTTTTCTACACACTTCCATCCAGCTATGCCAACACCATTTGTTAAATATACTATCTTTTTTCCATTGAATATTTTGGGTCTCTTTGTCGAAGATCAGGTGTTCATAGGTTTTTGGGTTAATGCCCGGATCCTCAGTTTGATTCCATTGATCCAAGTCTGTTTTTATGCCAATACCAGGCTGTTTTTATGACTGTAGCTCTATAGTATAACTTGAAGTCAGGGATGGTGATACCTCCTGAGGTTCTTTTGTTGAGTAAAATTGTTTTGGCAATCCTGACTTTCCTGTTATTCCAAATGAAATTGAGTATTGTTCTTTCAAGGTCCAAAAAATATTGTGATGGGATTTTGATGGGCAGTGCATTGAATCTGTAGATTGCTTTGGGTAGAATTGCCATTTTTACTATGTTGATCCTACCTATCCAGGAACATGAGAGAGCTTTCCATTTTCTGATATCCTCTTCAATTTCTTTCTTTAATGATTTAAAATTTTTGTCAAATAGGTCTGTTACTTCTTTGGTTATAGTTACTCCAAGGTATTTAATACTATTTGCTGCTATAATGAAGGGTAATGTTTCCCTTATTTCTTTTTCAGTTCTTCTATCTTCAGTGTATAGAAGGGCTACTGATTTCTTTGAGTTAATCTTGTATCCTGCTACATTGCTGAAAGTGTTTATCAGCCATAGCAGTTCCTTGAAAGAATTTTGTGGGTTTCTTATGTAAGTCTATCTGTGGAATAAAAAATTCAGTGGAGAATTAGTAGAATGCCTCAAAGGGCTCTTTGAGACTGAGGGAAGTAAAATAATTGGGAAAATAAGCTGAGAAACACTGCTTCTGGGATAATGAAATCACAGCAGCTATGATTGCCAGCACAAGATCTGCCAAGAATGGACATTAGGCCCATCAATACTCCAATACCAAGGTAAGGCTTGGTCATGAGGCCACACCCTGTCTGAGAATTTGTGAGTACTTAATGGTTAGGAAAGATGGTGGTAGTCAAGCATTATTATCTTTAGTAATATAGCCGTGGGTTGGGTATGCTGCTTGCCCTTCAATAAACTGCTCCACTCAATGCTTTCAATAAAATAAATGAATCACTAAACTAGAACTGTTAAGAACCACAGACTGCTATTAACCTTTTTACTCTGAACTAATTTTATATTTACAAAAGAACTTTGCAAAAATGGCATGAAGAATATGTGTGTATAATACACTCAATATTTTCTAAAACTTCACTGAACATAAATATACTAAAATGACAGTGCCCCAGCCAGCAGGGACTTCAGCATGGACCTGAAACTGGGGATAAGACAAATGGAAAACAGGAACACAGAGGAATTTTCATTTAAGCTTTTGCACACTTTATTCTTTCAGCCATGGTTTAAATAGAATCTGAGTTTAGAATGCAAGTAGCTGAGAGCAAGGGGAAAGTTAGGTGGCAAGCCTGAAGGGGGAAGCAACAGACAGGGTAGAATTGATATGAAAATCTATCTGTTCTCAGTTGAATGCCTGGAGAATGTCACCTGCTGATCTGAGAGAATCAAAGGAAGCCACCTAGTCTTCTGACAAATGGCTATCTAGGGTGCAAACTGCTGGTAAATGACTAGCTATAGAAGCTAACTTATAAACTGAAAAAATGGCTGTTAGGCTTTGGCTCCCAACATCTCCTCCCTTACAATTATTTTATGAGGCGAATCAGTTATCATATGAGTTATCATATCAAGAGGGGGGGAAACAGAGGCCTGACCCTCCAGGCGTTTTTCAGGTCAACAGAAGGAACCTTCTATGGCTTGTCAAAAGAAACCTCCTTTCCACATAACAGATGTCTTTTTTAGGAGGAGAGGGTCTAGGCTATTAATATTAATACCTTTGGACGTGAACTTCTATGCATTTAGACTTGTTCCTCAGGAGATTCAGATGCAGAATACATGGTCTTCTCTTTGCAGTGCTTCACCTCGCACCCTCATTGATACCCAAGCTTGCTTGCAAGCAAGATTGCATAGCTCTGAATACTATGCAGGTCCCATAGGAATCTCATTGCCTGAGGGTTCATGAACCCATAATCTGCAAGATAACAGACCTGTATGGGCATAGAGGCCAGGGAGTCTACCTGTTGGTAGTGAGCCTGTTAAATGACATTGCCAATAAAGCAAAAATCCTATAAAGTGTCTTAAAGGGGAAGGTTAAAGGTTAGAAACCCAAGGGGAAATGGAAAACCAGCTTTTAAACTATTTTTCCTCCTGCTCTCTTTGCTTTTTCCTGTGCTCTAATCCTTCTCTAACCTAGCCATACTATCTCTAATGCAAAGTGTCTAGAGGGTAGGTTAGCACACAGTAAGAAGAAGGCATACATCTAAAGAATAATTCCTGTCTGCCAAAGAACAGAGCCACACTCTGGGAAATGAAAGCAAGCAGCTTCAAGGTCTGAGAAAAATTTGCATTGAAAGACAAGAACTGTTTATTTGGTGTCTGCTGAAAGGGCAGGGCAACTGCTCCTCAGCTCTCTACTTTGAGTTGTCAACTTCAGTCAGCGGGAGGTCCTTGTCTCTATCCTAGGGAGACTGCAGTCTAGGAGTGTTCCAGGTTCCGGTCATCTGCATCCTGTGAAAGTCTGCATCCTCGAAGCTAAATGTGTTGCGCTGGAACTATGCCTTCGGCTCTGAAAGTCTGCATCCTATGGACAAAACACAAACAGACCCTCTCCCCCACATCAGAACTGGGTCTGGTCTAAGTTAAGTGCCATCTGCCAGATTTTTTCATTGATCCTGAGTTAAGGCCACGTTGCTAAGCCTCCAATATGTATCAGCTGCAGTAAGTGACTGAGAATCCACAGTTAAAACATTTAAAAATTATAAAAAAAAATGAAGGATAAATGGTCTTTGGGTGTGGCAGCATACTCTCCCTTCTTAGTTTTAAAAAGACAAACTTTAAGACTGCAATGAGAGTTGCTTCTACAATTGTCAGACCCATAAAAATTATAAGAAATCTCAGTCTTCAGTATAAAATTTAGCAAAACTTAATTACTTTTGGAAACTCTATAAGCAACGGCTTTTAACAACTTTAGCCTTTTCCCAAGAATGTGCAGAGGCAAAAAGTAAGATGAAAACAAGTATTAACAGAAACATGGACATAGACCATTCTTCCAAAGGAGGGAATATGAGTAACATCTATCTGCCAAACATGATTAGGAGCAAAATACCCTGAGGATTCATTTCAAAATAGTTTACTGACAGAAATTCTGTACACAAAGGACACTGTTTGACTATTTGAATAGCTTGGTCCTTTGTGATCTTGAAATAAAATTTCAAAGATCCAGCATTCAGATGAAATCTTTAATAGACTTAAAATATATTATCAAATGCATTAAACATAACATATGTTGATTCAGTAAGTTGTTTAGTATGGGCATTGCCTTCACTAGGAAGGTCAGAATGAGCCCACAAACATCCCATATGGAGTAACTGAGTTCTGACTCACAAAAGCCTGTGTTTTTTGTGAAAGCTGACATACTTTACTCACAGGTGCAATATAGCTAGCTGTTTCTAAAGGGTCAAGGACTGGTGCCACATATTGACTATCAGTGAACAGTTTAGGAGAATATGTATTTAAGGCCAGCTATACAGCTAAAGACTATGCCACTTGAGCAGATTTGTCTGCTGTGATTTGCACCTCTGTAAGCGTTGGAGAGACCACCATTGCACAGCATTTTCTAGCATTCTTTAAAGGTAATGAAATAACTCTAGGAAGCATACTAAATGAGTCTTTAAAAAGTCAATCAATTTTGGAGGAAGGATAGTGATTGTTAAAAATCACGCATTTTTGAGCACATAAAAAGTCTATTCTCAATTAGTGTCTTGTACCCACGAATGTCATGAATATCCAGAGTCGATGCTGCTCAAAAATCTGCTATGTGCCTGGGGCCTTGCCCTCATTCTTATGCTAAAAATCCTCACTGCCCAGGCCTCTGGGCTGGTCAAACTGCAGTTGAGCCGTGAAGCCTAGGGCTTGGTAGTAGCAACATGACAGAAGCCAGAAAGTTACACTGACAAGAAATTATTCATTAAAAACTTAATTTTACAAGTTTTGCCATAAGTGCCCTTTATCTAGAACCTCATAATTAATTATTTCTCCTAATCTCCTTGGCCTAGAATGAGTTTACTCTCTAAAGAAATTGGTCAATATCTGTAGATATTAACTGTCAGAACTGGTGAATATAACTGGTATATGTTGAATGATGCCTAGAAATCCATCAAAAACCATACTGTTCAAAGGACTGTGCCATACAGTAATAAGTGATTCACTGCATCACACATGTATTGTGAGATGATAAACACAGTTGAGTAAATAGGATATATTTATAGGTATGAAAGGTTTAAAAGCAAGAATTAACAGAATGCTTATTTGATCAAAATAAGAATTAGAGGTGACATGTTGGAAGACAATACCTCAGCGAATATTAGTATTGGATAAGTATTATACGGACATCTAGAGAAAGAGTTTCAGCCTAGTCCTATCAGGTAGAAGTCTTCTTGGAATAATGAGTTAACATGTATAATAATAGTAGTCATACTATTGTAGTGTTGCCTTTTCTCTAGAGTAATGGTGAAGCATCACTCTCCTTTGCTACACTGCATCTTCTCATGCTGTAGAAACCAAATGGAAGTATTCCTTTCTCATCTTGTACTAATGGTGCCCTGCAGCACCAATTGCAGTATCCTGGACAATACATTCCTGCTAAAATACAGTTATTGTACTTGCAGGAAAGCCTTCTTACTGACCTTCCCCCATGCATCTTTCAAATCGAGTGCTCCAGATTCACATTAAGTCTAAAATTACATTCAATTTTCTTTGCTGGAGAAGGGGGATTGATTTCTGAGCCTGCAGTCAAGAGCCCAGACTCATATGGTGGGGTCAAGACCCGAGGTTTACCAGAAAAAGACAGACACCATTGTAACTCAACATTAGGCCATTCACTTTGGCTTCAATTTGTCGCATAGATAGAAAAAAATGGTAGGAGTAGAGGTAGCAAAAGAAATGTACTAGGATGGTTTTCACAAAAAAAAAATGCATTCTGTGTTGGAACCACAATGGGGCAGGACAAGGATATATACACAATATGGTTGTGAATATATAATTGACAAATGTCTGTGGTCTAGAGATGGTCTATGCTGTATGCAAGAGAGGAGTGAAGGGTCTGGGGACAATTGATGTTTGAGACAAGAAAATGAATAAAATAGTACTTCTACTATAGCACAGCAAAGCTGTGATCTAAAAAGAGACCTCATGGAATGACATCTCAAAAAGTGAGAATTTGGGGAAATATATCTGGCTCATTTTTGGAAATTCTGTATCTAAGAAATCAGACGCCTTCACTTTAAAATACTTGCCACTTTTTTGCTTATTATTAATGTCAATTTCTGGCCCAAAATAGCAATAACTCATATAATACTAATTTTAAAGGTAAATATATAAAATAATTTTCAATTATTGAAACATTATTGAAATTAATGTAACCATGAAAAAAGCTGTAAATATATACAGAAAAAGTTGTCTCTACCAAGCCAATCTGATTAGAATTTCTACTAAATTAAGGATATTTGTAATAATGTTATCATTTTAAGTAATAGACTAGTGAGTATCTCTGTTTAGTTTAACATATTAATAATGCAAGCTGTAGTAAATATAATTTAATTAAACCAGGTTAGATAGGTAATAAATACCATTTTGTTTTTATTTATTTATTTATTTATTCATTCATTCATTCATCTGTTGGCCTTTGCCTCCCAGGTGCTGGGATGAAAGGCATATGCCTCCACTGCCTGGCAGATTATTCTTGTATTAAACAAATCATGTAACTCATTTGCTAAGATACAGAAATATTTTCTTTATTTGAATGTGGGATGTCTTTCTGAATGCTGTGAATATCGAGGGTATTAATGAATAAAATAGAATCTGGAAAGTCACTCAACTAAGACAAAATATGGCCCAAAATACATTGGACACTCACATTAATAATTTCACTACTCTAGAGGAAAATTAAACATATCCTTTTGGTAGGGTATAGTAATTATAGTAAAAATTTGTTTTACATAAATCTGGAAGGTTAATTGGCTTTTAAAAATTTTTATTTTACTGAACATCTCATTTTTTATTTTTTTAATTTAAAAAGTTTATCCCCATATCCCATCCTTCCCTTACTCCCAGTCCTCTCTCACTCTCCTTCTATGCCATCCCCACATCCATTCCCCAGGGAGGGCAAGGAATCCCACGGTGAGTCACTTTACTCTGGCATATCCAGTTGAGGTAGGTCAGAGTCCCTCCTTTCAGTATCAAGACTGATTAAGTTGTTTGTCTGTAGGGAATGCTCTTCAAGAAACCAGTTCATGTGCTAGCCTACTGCAAGAGGCTCCACAAACTGCCCATGCCATTTGATTGTCATCTATATTTGGATGGTTTAGTTTCTTTCCATGAAGTTTCCTCAGCTGTCATTTCAGAGTAATGAACTTCCAATAGCTTGCGTCAGCCTTCTCTGTGGGTCTTCTCATGATACCAAACCCTTTGCTCATATAATCTCTCCTCCCTCTCTTCAGCTGAAGTTTTAGCTAGAGAAATGAGACAACAAAGGGAGATCAAGGGCATACAAATTGGAAAGAAAGAAATCACATGACCATTATTTGCAGATGATATGATAGTTTATGTAAGTGACACCCAAAATTCTACCCGGGAATTCCTTTAGCTAATAGACACCTTCAGCAATGTAGCAGGATACAAGATTAACTTTTAAAAAGATCAATAGCCCTCCTATATGCAAATGAATAAAAGAGCTGAAAAAAAATCAGAGAAATATCACCCTTTACGATAGCTACAAATAACATCAAGTATCTTCGAGTAACTCAACAAAAGAAGTGACAGACCTCTATGACAAGAACTTAAGTCATATGAAGAAAGAAATTGAAGAAGATATCAGAAAATGGAAAGAATTTCCAAGCTGTTAGATAGGTAGGATCAACATAGTAAAAATGGAAATCTTACTTAAAAAAAAAAAAAAAAACTATATATTCAGTGTGATCCCCATCAAAATCCCAAGACAATCCTTCATAGACTTTAAATGAACAATACTCAACTTCATATGGAGAAATAACAATAACAAACAAACAAAATTTAAAAACTTAGCATAGCCCCCCAAAAAATCCTGTTCAATAATAGAACTTTGGGAATCATCACCTTCTTGACTTCAAGTTATAGAGCTACAATAATAATAATAATAATAATAATAATAATAATAAAACACCTTAGTATTGACATAAGAATAAACTTGTAGACCAATAGGATCAAATCAAAGACCCTCACATTAATCCACACACCTATGAATACCTGGTTTTTGACAAAGAGGCAAAAATATAAAATAAAAAAAAGATAATATCTTCAACAAATGGTGCTGGTGTAACTGGATGGTGGTATGCAGCTGAATGCAAATAGATTTATATGTAATCACCCTGCCCAAACTCAACTCCAAGTAGATCAAGAACCTCAACACAAACCCAGTTATACTGAACTTGAAAGAAAAGAAAATTGGAAATAGCCTTGAATGCACTGGCACAGGCAGCCATTTCCTAAACATAACACCAGCAGCAGAGACACTAGGAACAACAGTTAATAAATGGGAGTTCCCAAAACTGAAAAGCTTCTGTAAGGCAAAGGACATGATCAATAAGAGAAAACAAAAGCTTAAAGAATGAAAAAAAAAAATCTTCACCAACTCTTTGACAGAAGGTTGATCTTTTAATATATAGAGCTCAAGAAAGTAGCAGCCAAAAATACAAATAATCCAATTAAAATGGATTAAATTTAATCCAGTTGAAAATGGGGTTAAGAGCTAAATAGGGAAATCTTCAACAGAAGAATTTCAAATGGCAGAAATATACTTAAAGAATTTTTCAAAATCCTTAGCCATCAGGAAAATGTAAATAAATAAAATAAACCACTACAACACCACTTTACACCTGTCAGAATGGCTGAGATCAGAAACACAGACAGCCTATGCTGGAGGGAAGATAGAGCAAGGGGAACACTCTTTGATTGCTGGTGGGAGTGTAAACTTTTACAACAACATTAGAAAGCAGTTTGGCAGTTCCTCAGAAAACTGGGAATCAATCTACTTAATGATCCACTACTGGATGTTTACCCATATGATGCACATTTTTAAACCAAGGATATTAGCTCAAATATGTTCATAGCAGCATTATTTGTAATAAGAAGAACCTGGAAACAACCTACATGACCCTCAACTGAAGAATGAATTTTAAAATTGTGGTACATTTACACAATGAAGTACTACTCAGCAAGAAAAAAAAATGACATCCTAAAATTTGCAGGCAAATGGATGGATCTGGAGAGTAACATCCTGAGTGAGGTAACACAGACCTAGAAAGATAGACATGGTATGTACTCACTCATAAGTGGATTTTAGACGGAAAGCAAAGAATATACAGGCTGCAAACCACAAATCCAGAGCAGCTTGGTAACAGGAAGAACTTAAGAGAGACATCTATGGATCCGCCTGGGAAGTAGAAATAAAAAAGACCTCTTGAGTAAATTGGGATCATAAGAGAGAGACAGCAAGGGAAGGTGAGAAGAAATTATGAGAGGATGGTATGATTGAGTGAGGAGAACAACAGAGGGAAAACAAAAAAAAAGAAATAGATATCTTGATAGAGAAAGCCTTTATGGGGTTAGAGAGAAACCTAGGGCTAGCAAAACACCCAAGAACCCACAAGATGACCTCATCTATCACTCCAATCAATAGTGGAGAGGGTACCTAAGCAGGATTTCCTGATAATCAAATGAATGACCACCCTACTAAACATTATAGAACCTTCATCCAGCAACTGATAGAGGAAGAAGCAGAAATGCATAGCTAAGTACTGGGTCAAGCTCCTGATCCAGTTGAGCATATCATTCTAAGAGAGGACAGTAGCTATGAGATTTGTAGCCAAGGAAAATATTGTTCTGATTATATAAACTATTAAATAATTGATACCAATGTTTAATGTCTCTTTGGGTTATTTAATGAAGTGTACTTTTATATGTGACTTTCGTTTGGAGCACATGTCTTTTTCTCTCATTCCATCGTAAGAAATATCCACAAATCTATAAAGCTCATCATTTCAAAATGAACAAGTCAAAATAGGAATGAACAACATAGGTACAAATGATTTTTAATTCTCCTTTCATTTTCCTCTCAGTTCCATTCCTGATGAGAACTGATAAAAATGGAGCCTGTATATAGATTCCCAAAGTAAGAAAGGAGACAGACAATTTCTTCACTCAATAGCATCTCTGCCATATCAATATTGTGTATAAAATACATGTAGAAAATATTTCTGCTGTAAAGTTATATTTTTTGCAAACACCCAGTTGAACTACTCCAATTAGAGTAGTTCTCTAACTATTATACTTTCACAACATCCCTTGAGATTTTCTTGAGATTTTCTCTATTCTTATTTATCTCTATTGAGCATTAGATATGAATAAGATAGCAAATGTATGATGCATGATATCCTGAGCCAGAGACTAGACAAAAAAGAGAAAGAAATGAAGAAAGGAAAAAAAAGGAGGAAAGAGAAAAAAAAGAAAGAGTGTTTGAAGTACGCAAAGAATGAGGTCCAAATGAATGAAGTCTTTTGAATATAAGCCATCTGCACAATAGCATTAAGATTCCAAGAGTCAAACTGATAGTCAAGTGGCTAGTGACTGAGGCCCTGGGGCTGACAGAAGGCATTATATCCCCACTATATCACAGAACTTACTTTGAGATTTAGAATATTAAGAAGTTCTTGAAGAAAAGTAACCTTTTGTTTTAAATTTTCATTCTTAGAATGAAACTACTTCTTATAGAATCCCTCGACTAAGGCTACATCTTGTAGATAATGGCCTGTTATTTTTGTGGATAGTACAATATTTGACTGTGTTTTCATCAACGTGTTTTATAGATCCAAGCCTAGTAATGTTTCTGCACTTGGCATCACAGTGTGTATGCCAAAAGCCAAATGCAACTACTTGTCCTCCACAAGCCAAATGAGTAACACAACTAAGAGTAAAAAGTATTAAAAGAGGGGGCAGAGATGGCTGAGTGTGACTACATTAGGAAGGGGTACAATGAGATCCAGGGACCACCTCACTAAATCTGTGGAGGCCTGAAGTAGAGGTACCAAATGTAAGAGGCAGATTACATATACCTAGGCAACCCAGGTCAAGGTGTGGAACTATATAATATTGATCAATCACTTTCTGGATGTCAGTGTCTATAGCAAGGTAACCTTGCTATAACAAGTTGTCTGCATTGTAAGAACTGTCTTTTAGAAAGCGTGTAACCCCTACCCACAAAACACACACCTCAACTTAGTCCTAAGGTTCAGCCTTTTCCTTCTCTTAGTATGAAATTATTGGGGAACAGGGATATTCTACCTTGTCAGTTTTCCAAAAGTTTAATAATCACACTGATTGGTGCATATGGCTCTTCAGAATATATTCATTTCTACCAGGCCATTTACAGTAATATATTACCAGGACAACTAAAACATTAGTGTAAATAATAAGAAAGTTGACCTAGATTTTGATGTATATTTATCAAACATTTACAATGCACCAAATATTTTCCCAAATATTTTTAGTATTTTGATAGGCATAACAGTGGGAAATAAAACTCTGTACTATTTTATGGTTTCATAGAGTTTTGTACATGGTGATAGGCAATGATGGTGGTGACAGATCTTAACGGATTACACTGAGGTGGTCAAGAAGCAGAGAGAGAAAGAGGAGAAAGAGAGATGTATTTGGGGCATTATTCCTTTTCAACATTAATGCTATGGGGTAATATCACTACTTAGAGTGGGTCATCTACAGTCATTTTCTCTGAAAATTCCCTTACTGATAAATCTGGAAGAACTCAGATGCTTCACAACTGAGTCAGGTTGACAATCCGAATAAACTATTGAAAGTGAGAAAGAGAAAATCCAACTTTATTCTCAACCACAGAGTTATACAACATTAGAACAGAAGACCTGACTCTTATGGAAATTGACAAAGAACAGTTTCTGAACCAAACCTAGAGAAAGGGAAAGAAGAAGAAAGGTTCTGTCTGTAAAACAACAGGAAGGATCAAATTTTTAAATCGAATTTTGAACAAAGTTGGGCCACTTCTGGGGAAAGAGAGTGGATCCACACAGAAAAATTGCTTCAAGAAACCAAGCAGATGCCCATCTACTAATTTCTATTTAATCAATTTGGTCTACATTAACAGAGCATCATGGACTGGATACTTTATAAACAATGTAATTTTATCTTTACTTTCCGCTCTTGTGGTGGACAGGTGGCCCATGATAAGCATTCTAACATGGTCAGGTTCTGATGAAACTCTTTTGGGCCACCTTGATATGAGCTGCACCTCCATAACCTAATCAATTCCTAGATACCCAATCTCCTAATATCCTCATTTTTGGAATTAAGGCTTCTACACATAAAATAAGGCTGTACAAATACCCAGGCTATGGTAGTGTCTAGACCAATGGTCAGAAATTGAGCAAGATAGATCTGCTTGTTTTGTGGTATAACCATGTTCTACAAGTATAATAGTCAGTTTTATTCTTAATCAATGTCATAAAAATTTAAAATAAACATATTAATCAGAGAAAAGGTTTATTATGGCTCATAATTTCTGAAGGTTTGCTCTGTAGATTCAACATTCATGGACCTTTGGGGAGACAGAGTCAGGGCAAGGAAAATAAATTAAAACATGTTCCTCACATTATGGTGGTTTGGAAATAGATAAGGATAGCCAAGAAGGAGCAAGGGAAAAGTGTAAATTCTAATGCTATCCAATCAGTGGTCTCCTGTCTTATATATATGGCTGCACATCGGAACAGTCTACCCAGTCTACCCAGTATGAGTTCATCAAGGCATTAAACTGAAGAAGTTACTAACCTCTTGATATACTCACCGCACAATAGCACCATAACCTGAGGACTGAGTTTTCAATACATGAACTATAGTGGGATTATGTTGTTATATTGTAAATAATTGTCCTACCTACTGGTTTAATGAAAATGCTGATTGGCCAAAGGTAGACAGGAAGTGTGGGTGAGGCTACAGAACCAAGAAAACTCTGCAAACAGAAAGAACAGAACAGAGATGCCAGAGAGAGCTGGATGAGTCACCAGTAGAAGTAGAAGAAAGAAGCTGAAATGTTGCTTTAAGAATAGGTACTGAGTTGCCTCGATGAACAGGAAAGCAATCATGGGTTAGTTTAAGGGTAAAAAGTTATATGCCTGGGCCCTAGGCCAATCAACATAAAATTAATGTGTCTGTGTGTCTCTGTGGGACTGTGGGTCAGCAGGTCTGTGGGTCTGTGGGATTGTAGGTCAGAACCTCAGGGCTAGGCCAAAGGTCCAGGCCAGAAACCACAGACTACAATGAAATTTCAGGGTGTCATCTCATATTCAGACCACAACAATGACTTAAGACATGGACCAAAGTTGATATATGAGCAAAGTGGTTGTAGACATAAAATGCCCTCCCCAAATTTATGCCTTCTATTTCTTGATGATCACTGAATTCAATCAGTGCTCAAATGTACTTGACTTGGACAAACAATAGTTCCCAACTGTTTTGGGGTTTTGTTTTTTTGTTTTGTTTTTGGTCATCTAGCATGTTATTTTAATAAACACAGTGTATTCCACAAAGCATAAATTCTTTACTTGTGAATGAAGCAGAATATTTTTCATTGGCCTTTGAATGTCCTACTCTATCTGCATTCTGAGGAAAAGAAAACATGGAAAGTTGTGTGCTGTGTGGAAATGCTTCATTTGGTGTATTAGCTCAACTATGTTCATAGCAGCATTATTTGTAATAGCAAGAACCAGGAAACAACCTAGATGTCCCTCAACTGAAGAATGGATTAACAAACTGTGGTACATCTACACAATGGAATACTACTCAGCAGTAAGAAAAAATGATATCGTAAAATTCACAGGCAAATGGATGGATTTGGAGAATATCCTCCTGAGCGAGGTATCACAAACTCAGAAAGATAAGCAGGGGATGTACTCACTCATTAGTGGTCTCTAAACAAACAAACAAGAAAAAAAGCCAAGCATGCCCAAGCTGCAAACCACAACCACTGAACAGCTTGGGATCAGAAACACCCTGGACTGACCCTT